>CM055274.1:81816980-81873696 GCA_029237695.1 Conchocele bisecta | reverse complement strand
TGAATTTATTACATTATCACAGCCATTTTGGAAATAGGCTACTGAGCATACTACTAGTTATATCATATTTAAGGGTCGGAATTGGCTCGCAGACCTTCCAAACCCGGGCATATTATCCCAGAAAATATGTCAAGCCAATGGCCATTGGCCCGTTATTCTTTCCGAATTTAGTATTTGTTGCTATGCAGTCGAAATGTGTGCTTTATATTAAGGCGGTTATGAGACGGTTAATTTACTCCATATTCTATGCCAGGCGAAGGTGGTCAATGACGATGGCGAGATGGTGCCGGTAGGGACGAAGGGGGAGCTGTGGACGAGGGGATACACGACCATGCTGGAGTACTGGGACGATCGTGATCAAACTGAGGACGTCATCAGGAAGGACCGCTGGTACAACCACAGGGTATACATTATTTATTAGTTTTTGGGCTGATGGATTCACCACAAACAGCACTATACCCACCGCCGATGGTGGTTTTGGACAATTACACATATTGAATGTTCGTATAGTAATTTAACAGGGGCGAAATGAATATATTGTTGTATCTTTTTTTCAGTTGCTGTTTAACCCGTTGAATCCGGGAAACAAAAGTTCTCGTCTGCTGTTGTTTCATATTTTGCCCTTTTTCTCAATAACATGATTTGGCAGCACTTTGAAATAATTTATATTCCAACTGATTTAAAGTGCTGCCATACTATGTTTTCGTTGCTAAAAATTTAAATTAAACAATAAACAGCAGACGACTAAATTTAAAATTCAGCATTGTAAGAGTGAGTTAATCATGATAAAGGTCTGATACTGCCCCAACAAGTTGGTGAGTCAGTTTATTGAATATTTGCATAGAGCCAGTTGCTTTGAAAGATTAGTGATTGTGTGGATCTTTCATTATTAATAATTAAATAATCCTAATCCCGTCACCATATTTCACATGTAAACTTCAGAATGTTAGTTGTGTACCTATGGCTTAATTATGTCTTGACATGCTCTGACGCAACACAATATTTAGAAGTACAGGTATACATGAGCATTCCGATTACTAGTACCAGAGTCCGCATTTTCTATTTCCTATAGTACATGCTTAAATAAGTTACAACCACATAAAACATTGGAAACATAATTCCCTGTTGATCAACTGCATTCATAGCAAGTGTGATACAAGTGACCGCAGTTACATGATGTGTAGAATAGTACTTAATAAACCTTAGTGTGAACATACAGACGGAGATAACTGAATTTGATGCCACTTAGCTGATTAGTCAACTAATTCCTTGATAAAAACATTTGGTCAAATGTCGAAACTGAGGATGTGTGGTTTATTAGGTACCATTCATACTGCCATACTGGACGAGGACGGAGCACAATAGGTATGACAATATAATAAACACTATATTAATCAAAACATGTAACTAAGATTGACACCAACAGAGATACGGCCATAATGGACGAGGACGGATTTTGCACGATAGTCGGCCGGCTGAAGGACATGATCATCCGTGGCGGAGAGAACATCTACCCACTGGAGATAGAGCAGGTGCTCTACACCCACCCCCACGTGATGGAGGTACAGGTTGTGGGCGTGCCAGACCGCCGATTGGGGGAGGAGATCTGCGCATGGGTACAGGTGAAGGCGGGGCATACGGTCACGGAGGCGGAGATTAAAGATTTTTGCAGGGAGAAGGTAATTGGTAGAGTTACACCAACACCTGTGCTAATTATACCCCCGGCATGCGAAGTAAGTCGAGGGGTATATAGTTTTCGTAATTCCGTCCGTCCACGTTAAAGTTTTCGGGTACCCATTATCTCTGCAATGGTAAGTGGGATTAACTTCAAACTTCACATACTTCCTTATCATCATCCATATTTTCATTCCATACCACACCCATGTGCCTTTCATTTCCAAGGTCAAGGTCAAATTACTTACAAATTTGCGTTAAAGTTTTTTTTAAATATTTGCATTCAAAAATTTTATTTGTTGGTCCAAGCGGTGACCGGGGATTTTCGTGAGCCCCTGCTCACTTTCTCTAGTCTTGTCAATATTTGTCATGTTTTTGCTTTACTTTAAAATACTTGAATATTGTGCTTGAAATCACGCATATTGATTGGCTGAGTCCGAGCTGTGCTACAGCTCAGTCACATCCAATCAAGCTGCTTGATTGCCTGTTGAGATTGAGACGCGGAGCTTAAAGCATTTGGCAATAAACAGGTAGATATATACGTTAAATGCATTAAATAAATCTAATTTTCATAAATTAACACTGTTTATACAGGATGGTTGCAACTTGTGAGATCTACTATCGTTTTTATGCCCCCGCTACCGAAAGGTACGGGGGCATATAGTGTTACCGGCGTCCGTCCGTACATCCGTCCCGTATACGTCCGTCCCGTACGTCCGTCCCGTCTGTCCGTACGTCCCGCTATTATATTCTTTAGTAACTTCTACATGGCTTCACATATTATGTCAATATTTATACACATGGTTACATATGAACATCCCTTATTACCACTCCACCCCCCCCCCCCCCCCCCCCCCCCCCCCACCCCCTCCCCCCCCCCCCCCAAGTACTTCGACTTGACCTTTCGCCTTGACCTTTCGCCAATCGCTTAAATATGTATACACATGTTACATATGAACATGCCCTACACACTCCACCACCCAGTACTTCGACCTTGACCTTTGACCTTCACGTTTTCTACTTTAAATGTTTACTTACCACTTTGGGACAAATCTACGTGCACGTTTCTCAATCCTACAATAACTTCTGAATACTTTTGCCAATCCCTTAAATATTTATACACATGATACATATGAACATACCCTACACACTCCACCACCCAGTACTTCGACCTTGACCTTTGACCTTCACCTTTTCTACTTTAAATGTTCACTTAGCACTTTGGGACAAATCTACGTGCACGTTTCTCAATCCTACAATAACTTCTCAATACTTTTGCCAATCCCTTAAATATTTATACACATGATACATATGATATGCCCTACACACTCCACCACCCAGTACTTCGACCTTGACCTTTGACCTTCACCTTTTCTACTTTAAATGTTTACTTACCACTTTGGTACAAATCTACGTGCACGTTTCTCAATCATACAATAACTTCTCAATACTTTTGCAATCCCTTAATTATGAAATATTACACATGATACATAGAACATGCCCTACACACTCCTCCACCAGTACTTCGACCTTGACTTTGACTAACTTCCTCAATACTTTTGCCAATCGTTAAATATGTATACATATGAACATGCCCTAACACTCCTCCACCAGCCAGTACTTCGACCTTGACCTTTGACCTTCACCTTTTCTACTTTAAATGACTTAGCACTTTGGGACAAATCTACGTGCACGTTTCTCAATCCTACAATAACTTCTCAATACTTTTGCCAATCCCTTAAATATTTATACACATTATACATATGAACATGCCCTACACACTCCACCACCCAGTACTTCGACCTTGACCTTTGACCTTCACTTTTTCTACTTTAAATGTTTACTTAGCACTTTGGGACAAATCTACGTGCACGTTTCTCAATCCTACAATAACTTCTCAATACTTTTGCCAATCGCTTAAATATTTATACATATGAACATGCCCTACACACTCCACCAGCCAGTACTTCGACCTTGACCTTTGACCTTCACCTTTTCTACTTTAAATGACTTAGCACTTTGGGACAAATCTACGTGCACGTTTCTCAATCCTACAATAACTTCTCAATACTTTTGCCAATCCCTTAAATATTTATACACATTATACATATGAACATGCCCTACACACTCCACCACCCAGTACTTCGACCTTGACCTTTGACCTTCACCTTTTCTACTTTAAATGTTTACTTACCACTTTGGTACAAATCTACGTGCACGTTTCTCAATCATACAATAACTTCTCAATACTTTTGCCAATCCCTTAAATATTTATACACATGATACATATGAACATGCCCTACACACTCCACCACCCAGTACTTCGACCTTGACCTTTGTCCTTCACCTTTTCTACTTTAAATGTTTACTTAACACTTTGGGACAAATCTACTTGCACGTTTCTCAATCCTACAATAACTTCTCAATACTTTTGCCAATCGCTTAAATATTTATACACATGATACATATGATATGCCCTACACACTCCACCACCCAGTACTTCGACCTTGACCTTTGACCTTCACCTTTTCTACTTTAAATGTTTACTTAGCACTTTGGGACAAATCTACGTGCACATTTCTCAATCCTACAATAACTTCTCAATACTTTTGCCAATCGCTTAAATATGTATACACATTGATATATGAACATGCCCTACACACTCCACCCACCCAGTACTTCGACCTTGACCTTTTGACCTTCACTTTTTCTACTTTAAATGTTTACTTAGCACCTTGGGACAAATCTACGTGCTCGTTTCTCAATCCTACAATAACTTCTCAATACTTTTGCCAATCGCTTAAATATTTATACACATGATACATATGAACATGCCCTACACACTCCACCACCCAGTACTTCGACCTTGACTTTTGACCTTCACCTTTTCTACTTTAAATGACTTAGCACTTTGGGACAAATCTATGTGCACGTTTCTCAATCCTACAATAACTTCTCAATACTTTTGCCAATCGCTTAAATATTTGTATACACATGATACATATGAACATGCCCTACACACTCCACCATGTAGTACTTCGACCTTGACCTTTGACCTTCACTTTTTCTACTTTAAATGTTTACTTAGCACTTTGGGTTGGGGGGACAAATCTACGTGCACGTTTCTCAATCCTACAATAACTTCTCAATACTTTTGCCAATCCCTTAAATATTTATACACATGATACATATGAACATGCCCTACACACTCCACCACCCAGTACTTCGACCTTGACCTTTGACCTTCACCTTTTCTACTTTAAATGTTTACTTACCACTTTGGGACAAATCTACGTGCACGTTTCTCAATCCTACAATAACTTCTCAATACTTTTGCCAATCCCTTAAATATTTATACACATGATACATATGAACATGCCCTACACACTCCACCACCCAGTACTTCGACCTTGACCTTTGACCTTCACCTTTTCTACTTTAAATGTTTACTTAGCACTTTGGGACAAATCTACGTGCACGTTTCTCAATCCTACAATAACTTCTCAATACTTTTGCCAATCGCTTAAATATTTATACACATGATACATATGAACATGCCCTACACACTCCACCACCCAGTACTTCGACTTTGACCTTTCACCTTCACCTTTTTATGCCCCCGCAACCGAATGGTGAGTGGGGCATATAGTGTTACCGGCGTCCGTCCGTACTCGGGTAAATGGCTTGTAATCAAATATGCCTCGTTTTCTTTGGCTGCCAGCGGGGGCATTCGTGTGCCGACAGGCCACATTTCTATTTAGCTTAATATTTACTTCCATCATCACTGCGATATTACATTTGTATGTTTATTTGTGTGTGCCTACTCGTGTACAGTTTAAAATGTTTAAGTCATTAACGTTCGTGAAGTGTGCGTGTAATATGCTGTGTTACAGCGATTGAACTCCCCACCCACATACCCCCTTTAGATAAATACATCAGATCCGACTATATTACGTATGCTATAGGCTAAATTTATAATTTTGTACTATATGGGGTGGGAGTGGGGTATGGTGGTGGGGTAGAGGTGGCCTTCAATCGCCTGTGGTTACATGTTCTATGATCACCATTGTACATATGTTACTATGGCGATTTGCAGTAGTTATTATTCCTGTTGGCTCATTGGTCTACATTAGGTATAGTGCGTGGTGTCTGCCCGGTTTAGAGAGAGTTCACTGTACATGAATTTGCCCAAGACGAACTCCAGCTGTTTTCCCATGAGTATCAAGTTACTGTCCTAATGTAATACACGTATCTGTGTTATCAAGGTGTATGATCACGTGGTTACAACAACAACAACAACACGTTCTGAAGCTTCCAGAAGCCCTCCGATTCAAAGTACACTATTATTTTATTTTGTCCTTATTATGTAACGGATTTTGATTAAATATGGCGCAGCAAACGCGTCCTCATGAGCTGCATTTGGTGGTCCAGGGAGTTTGGCATATACTTATGTCGTTTTTGCGAAGAATCGATTTCCGTGTCAGAAGACACGGAAATCGATTCTTCGCAAAAACGACAGAAGCTTGTTTTCCCATGAGCATCAAGTTACTGTCCTAATGTAATGCACGTGTCTGTGTTATTGCAGGTGGCCAGATTCAAGGTACCAAAGTATATACAGTTTGTGGACGAATTCCCGATGACGGTTACTGGGAAGGTGCAAAAGTTCAAAATACGGGAAAAGGCAACACGTGATTTGGGCCTGGGTCACGTGTCCACGTCGTGAACAGAACTGTATATGGTCCGATAACCTGTATATTATATGTACTGTATAATATAATACTGGTATATGAGGCGTTTGCATCAGTGATTAGTTTAACAAGATATTTATTATACGAGTTTATTACCGATTTCATATAGCCTCGTTTTCTTATGAAGTCAGTCAACGAGTTTTAATAAATGTCATATTAATCAACACAAATGTTATATTCTATTTATGGCATAAGCAAAGCATCATGCATTGAAAGTGTATTGATCACATATGTTTTTTTCCTGTGGCGATTGCACTTGCATATTTATTACACCTGTGTAGTATTATTTTATTACACTGTGGTATTACACGGTGAAAGCCCATTTTATGCAATCAAATGTGATAATGTGTGTATACATGTAGATACTATCATGGTTTGTAGTGATGGGATATGTGTTCAGTAATATGTATTTCTGTATGTATATCACCATTATATGACTGTGTATGGTATTCTACTTCGCTGCGTTAGTGAAAAATTCAGTTAATGTCACAAGTCCATTCATAGCAGGGGCGTCGGAACAGGTTCGGCAACTTCCGGCAATTTCAGGATCAATAATTTTAAAATATTTGTAATCCATGTATAAAACAAGAGGGCCATGATGGCCCTAATTCGCTCACCTGACTCCATGAACACCAGAGGAGAATGTGACATTGAGTTCATATGTGTTTTAAAAAAATTGTGCTATTTTTAGATGGCGGTCATCTTGATTAAGCAATGACTCTCATTTACCAAATCTGCAAATGCTTCACCCAAGGATCTTAACTTACTATGAAGTTTGGCCAGCATCGGCCATGTAGTTCCTGAGAAAAAGACGTTCAAAATCTTGAATAAATGGACCTTTTGGAGGCCTTTATGGATGACATAATCATCCAATTCCAACAAATATTTCACCAGAGCAATCGCCTCATCGATACCTTCAATTTGATATAATCCATACCCCGTCGGCGAGACGGTTCAACTGAGTGGTAACAACATACACTTTGGGTGGATACCGGGGTTTCTGCTTTTGGGATGTGTCCGTGTGTCCGGCATTTGCGTTAAAGTGTTCAAGTACCCAATATCTCCACACCCCTAAGTCCGATTGATTTGAAACGTCACATACCTCTTTATCATCATCCATATCTTCATTATATAGCCCACCCATGCGGCCCCCATTCCCAAGTTCAAGGTCAGATTACTTTGAAATCTGCGTTAACGTTTTTAAGTACCAACTATCTCCATAACCCTAAATCCGATGGACTTGAAACTTCATATACTTCTGTATCGTATCACTATCCATACTTTCATTATATAGCCCACCCATATAGTTCACATGCCGAAGGTCAATGTTAAATTACTTCATTTTGGTAAAATCTGCTTTAAATCATTTACGTACCCAATATCTCCACATCCCTAAGTGCAATTGACTTGAAATGTCACTTAATTCTTTATTACCATTCATACTTGCATTGTGTAGCCCATCCATATGACCCACATGCTGATGGTTAAGGTCACATTTCTATGAAATGTTGTGTTAAAGGTTTTGTAAATTCCGTGTTAAAACGTTTTTAGCACCAGATAGTCTCCCCAACCCTAAGTATATTCATTGTAACTACACACACACACACACTTGGATCATCAAATACCGCGACGGGTGTGATATACTGGCCGCGGCCATTTAGTTTGATAATATCTGTATATGCACATGTGTTTGGATAACAGACATATATGACATATTAACAAACAGTTCTTGTTCCATATTGTTATTTACGTATTTTATTATATACATACCCATGAAATACATAGTTATACGATGTAAATAAAAGTCATATGTTCTCATCGATGAAATAAACATCTTCCGGTGATAATACGACTACTTCCGCTATCTATATTCATAACGCGCACCTGCAGTGCCGGACTGCAAATAGGCTGCAAATACACATCCATTACCGTATACAGTCTAAAAAACTGCTAATTTCCATGGAGCGGTATATACCGTAATAAATAGTATCATATTTTTGCAACTAATATGACATATATGTTCATCTCGTGGTGTGAAATGTCCATTTTCACGAGCGCGCACCTGCTGTGCCGTACTGCAAATAGGCTGCAAATACACATCCATTACCGTATACAGTCTAAAAAACTGCTAATTTCCATGGAGCGGTATATACCGTAATAAATAGTATATTCATATTTTTGCAACTAATATGACATATATGTTCATCTCGTGGTGTGAAATGTCCATTTTCACGAGCGCGCACCTGCAGTGCCGTACTGCAAATAGGCTGCAAATACACATCCATTACCGTATACAGTCTAAAAAACTGCTAATTTCCATGGAGCGGTATATAATAAATAGAATATTCATATTTTTGCAACTAATATGACATATATGTTCATCTCGTGGTGTGAAATGTCCATATTTCACTCGTGAAATATGGACATTCCACACCACTCTATGAACATATATGTCATATTCGTTGCAAAAATATGAATATCCTCTATATATGTAATGTTAATATGCATGTATTACACACATTGTATACTGATTTACATGGACTAGGATGAGATACACTTGTGTCTTATTCATTTTTTATAAACTTTATATATATATGGAAATCCTTGACATAATGGCTGACGAATACAATCATATATTGGTATATGCATGTATTTGTTATATTAATATTCATATATTGAAAAAAATAGTACATGGATATCGATTTTTCACTATTTATAATTACATGTATATGCATATGTGTTATATTCATTATACCCCCGGCATACGAAGTATATCGAGGGGTATATAGTTTTCCGGTACCCATTTTCGCTGCAACTGTAAGTCGACTTAACTTCAAACTTCAGAAACTTCCTTATCATCATCCATATTTTCATTCCGTACCACACACATGTGGCCTTCATGTCCAAGGCCAAGGTCAAATTACTTAGCAATTTGCGTTGATGTTTTCGGGTACTCATTATCTCTGCAATGGTAAGTTGGATTGACTTCAAACTTCATATAATTCCTTATCATCACCCATATTTTCAAAAAAAAAATAATATAGTTTTGTTAAAGTTTTTGCTTGCCGGTCCAGGCGGCGGCTGGGGGTATACGTGAGGCCCTGCTCACATTCTCTAGTATTCTTATAAAATACTTAAAAGTTTACATATATTTTGATAGAAATCCATGACATACGTGTATTTCTGTCTACTCTGTATTTATATATTGAAAGATGTACACATCATTGCTATTTTGTTCGATTAAAAAAGAAAAATCCGGTGTTTCCTTCCATAAATATATTAATATGAGTTCAATAAACTCGCTCATTACGTTTTATGACTTACTAGGCCTTCATCACGTACTATGCCTTTATCAAGATTAGCATGTTAATCTTGATGAAGTCCTAGTAAGGCCAACATGTGATGAAGGAATTCATTGAATATTTCTATACTATCAGTTTGTTTGGAATATTGGCATTAAAAAATCAGTATCATACTTCATCACTCTAATATTTTAGGCATTGGCACATGGGGTGCAATCAGCTGGGAGACGTGGCAGCACAATAGGATAATAATGTATACTTCCCAGGGCTCCAGATAAGAAATTAGTAATTTAGTATTGTCACTCCATCATTTCTGAAGCAATTTGGTATTTCAAAATGTAAATTGGGTAAAATAAAATCACACTACTGTTTACACATCAACAGACAGCAATTATTGAATAGTTTGATTCCAAAAGAAAACATGTCTTGGTGTTTCATTAGACAATTCTAATGAAATACCAAGATGTGTTTTCATGGAAAATAAGAAAAATATGCTATATTTGTGGTCTGTTTATTGTTTTCTGCATCATGATAAAGGTACCATAAATTGTTATTGCTTTTTGATACTCGCTACTTCTGATTTCAATTGTTTTTTTTGGCAATTTTAATTGGGGATTTAAGTAAATATGTAGCTTATCTGGAGCAATGCTTCCTATGAAGATATTGTACGTTTAGTGTTGAATTTGAAGTGCTTACTCAAGTCGTGTATTCGTGTCTGTATAATATGACCTTGTTGTTGATCGGGCGTAAACTTCCATTCGGTACATGTCATAGTATTGTAATGTATTGCAATACATTATATAAATGTAATGTGTAAATTGAGAAGTTTCCATGTACGTGATTGGTCAGCTGCTGGACACGTGATTTTAAATAAAAAATTGATATTGACCTGCGAACAGCATATCAAATAGTTTTATTATATTTCAGTCATTCTGATTGGCCGAAACACGGCCACGTGATTATCTACAAATTGAATGTAGATTGAATGCGAGATCAGTCTGAGATGTGTTTATTCATGTAAGCAAACCTATTGTTCACCTCCTTAGTGTGCATACGTAAATCGGACGCCGAATAAATACGGTACTGATATATGTAATTTATTGTGTTTACAGTGTTAGTGACTATTCCTGATTTTCTGAATATTGGTGGTAAGGGTCATATAATAATAATAATACTTTTCGAAGGTCCGTAAGTCTCATGTACACCGACTCAAAGACTATAATTGTATAATATTGACTGTCTGTTCCACGTTTAAACATATTAAATGAAAAAATATTTTAATGTAAGTACTTTTTCAAAAGTAATACCAGGAAAAAAAAAAGATTTTCCTTTGGGAATTTAACATGGGGAAAAAAGAGGTGGAAGATGTGGGAGAGTAGTCAAAAAACGAAACATTTTGGAAACTGACTCCGGAACCTGGCAAAAGTTAGATTTTGAAAATCGCTCCACAAATGTAAAACTATTTAAAAATATCTGTTGTTAGCCCTCATGTTAAATTCCCATATGAAATATTTGTTTTCGCAATAAAATCAACATTTGACGGAATTGCATCTAATAAAAAAATTGGGGAAGGTGACCTTTTTATTATTGATGAAAAAGTATTTACATTTAAATATTTAAATATGTTTTGGATTTACTGTGTTTAATGGCCAACATCATAAACGTGCGAAATGTATAAGGGCCGAACTGATTTGTGACGTATGAACAATTTCAACGAATCACATTTCCTGTTACAAATCACCAGCTCTCTTACCAACCAATAATAAATTATTTCTACATTTAATGTAGGGTTTTCAAAATAACAAAACAACGAAAATAAGTTTTGTTTTGAAAATATTCTCTCATAAATTTCTCAATTTATAATAAAACAATTACATTGTAAATGGGTTACAACACGACATAATAATGTTTTAAACATCATGTGATGATATACAACTATTGCCTTTTTGTGAGGTGGTCAACCTCGGACTTCGTCCTCGGTCAATATCACTTTTATAGGGTCCTGTAAATATTCAGTTCTGATATTTGGATCCTTACCCCATCCAACAGGTGAATATGGGATTTATAAAATACGTTTACAAAATGTACAATATTTTCCGTAAATGGCGTCAAAAATTTAAAACATTTTCAGAGTACATTTTGGCAAATTTTGAGCTTATTTATGAAAACTATTGTAAATTTTATAAACGTATTTAATGTCCCGGCAAAGTACAAAATCACATAGCCTGTCTCCTATGGTCTAACTGTTCGTCATTCACCATCGCTTTATGTCAATAAAAATGGTTCAAGCAGATGTACAGGCTGATTTGGATATACACTGATCGCAAAACACATACGCCCAAGTTCTCCAGTCACATCCACAAATGTTATTCTCATATGTCGCGAGTTGACTGGCCATCAATGCCATAGGCCCAAAGTCTCTAGTAACAGGTCACGAGTAAGACAGGCCATAAGTGCTCACATATTACTTGCAAAAAGTGCAGGTCCTGATGAGACGGCTCGTCACGAGCCGGCTCATCTGGATCTACACTCTTTGCCAATACCACTATACAGGTCTGTTAAACGTGTCCTTCAAATAGATTGAACCGAGCGGCGCACTTTCTACCATTAGTGTATATGGCCTCTACATGCATTTCTGTGGCGCCAAACTTAATATGCAATTCAACTGGTTTGTCTAACCATTGTCCAGATTGCCGTAAAGTTATCACAAGGGTTCCTATCTTACAACACCCTTTATCATGCACAAACTTTGGCTCAAGTAGTCCTTCTGATCTATAAAACGGAAAATGTAACTCTTCCTGATGTGTGTTCTTCACAAATGCCTCAATCACCTTTTCGTGTTCATAGGACACCGCGTCTCCTTTCTTCATAAGAATTCTGAATATATCTGGACACAAGTAACCGCCGTCGGAATATTTCTTTTTATCTGCTGGGTGCTTTTGTTGATCAAGTGGCTCATTCCAGTCTATCCCGTATGTTATCGACATATTCGATTGTCAATCATTGACGGGTCCCTTACGTAGAGTATTGCCCCATTTACGACGGATAGAACCGCTTCTCCCGGTGGAATTAACACTATTTTATCCGGAAACCTGTCCTTAATTGTTTTTTTTTTATCATTTCACAGTCTGAAAATCCACCAACAAGCATCAAAGTATCAATATCCAATGGGACCGTCTTGATAGTGTCGGCAATGCAATTACAAATTTTATTCAGGATGTCTTCAAAGAACCCGTAGCACACATCCTTGTTAAGTCTCATCTTGTCTCGATTGAATGATACTGAGCTTTGGAATGAGGTTTGTTTGAGAGACTCGGACAGTTCCTCTTGATTGATATGCTTGTGTATCTCGCGAAACGAAGGTGGTAGCCGGATAGATATACCGTTGCCATTGCAAGCGCATTTCGTCAACTCGAAGTCCCTCATGAGCGTGAGATATTCATCTCTTTCCTTCTCACAGAACTCGACAAACGCTGGGGCGCCAATTAGTTTAATAAGGAATTGCCTGAATTGCTCGTTCACTCTGTCCCCACCCCATGGACCACCTGTCTGGATTATCTTCTCCTGCAGCTTCCCGTCTTGGCTCACCCCGTGCACCGTCATATCTATCGTTCCCCCTGTAATATAAAATACCTTCTCTAGATTTTTATTCAGAGAATGGGGTTGGAGTATATGTACACCACCGCTTGCTCTGATCTTGCAGATATATGGCCAGTTTTTTATTTCAAAATACTTGAATATTGTGTGTGAAATCAATCAGCTTGATTGGCAAAGCCTGAGCTGTGCTACAGCTCATACACAATCAAATTGCTTGATTTCGAATTGGCATTTCCAATAGATGTTCAAAAACGTTGATAGTATGGGCAATATTAACGCAGGTCGTTGTGTATATAATATCGTAGTATTGTAAGGAATTGATCCTTACAATTTTATCAGATTTGTTGCCCTTTTTTGACTGCTAATACTTTATTAATAAGCACATTCACGTGATGCATATTTTGGGTGATGAACTACATAACTGCTAAATAAGCCATACTATTCACATTATGCCGTGTGAATCACAACATAATGAAATAGAATGGCCCTTGTTGACGGTTGACATGGATTGACACTTCTGTGGATGTGACGTGACCACCTTTATTGGGCCAGTGTGTGCTTGATCTTCTTTACCATGGTGTTATACCTACATATGTTGGTAGCTCAACCCTCCTCCTAAGTATTTGCATATGTGATCGCATCTCAGACGTCATAATATTTCCATTATTCTAACTATTCGTTCCGCAGTGCTCACACAGTTTCGTGACCGCCATTATTTGACTGTCAACTCAGCAGACTTTCTGTTTGGCGGTCCAGTACACCTACCTAATGTATTTTGACATGCAGAATCATCTGGACATCTGACCGTCACGATATCTTAAGCATAAAAACGTAACTTTCAAATCCAAGATGGCGGAAACTTGACAGTCAACGCTCTGATTTCAACCAATGAAATGGCTGACTGTCAGATTTCCTGTCCACCGATTGGCTGACTGTCAGATCCAGTGTCTATATAAGGAATGACGCGACACAGATGCTCACTTCAGTCATTTCGGTCACAGAGAGCAGACCAACACTCAAATGCAGAATTTTCATTGTCACTCAAACTTCGTTCAGCCATTAGTTGTTGTAGATGTTTTCAGCCGCTAACATTTGGGCTACTACTAGTACTACAGTGTAATGCCATCCTGACAAACAATCGTGATAGAAATAATAAAGAAACTGAAACTTGTATCTTGTTTAGTCTAATCTAAACTGCCAACCAGGATTTAGCTGCTAGCCTATATGTATGTTTCTTTGCTACACTTGTACCTGGACCCGTCCTACCCACAGATGGAAGACTCGGACCTAGGACCCAATACTTGGCTCATTTGGAAAACGTTGCCCCACCCACCCATTTATATACACTATACCTTACAGCCTTTTTCAATGTAGAGAAGAGTGTGAAAATGCCATAGACAGTCTTAATTTCGGGCTCGCTGAAACACAGCAAGTTTCGATTTTCCTGCTGATTTACGTCTCTGGCAGTAGATTAATGCATTAGGCCCCCCCCCCCCCCCACCCCCACCCGCAAAAAAAAGAAATATATTCTCTTTAAACATCTGTGTTTAGTATTATTTTTAGTTACACGCATTTTAGCTACCAACATCACAGAGTAATTTCTCTGTCCAAAAGAATCTCACACAAACCGCTTCACGCATCGCCACCTGATTGGCTGAACAAATATAGACGTATTTGTTTCCAGTTAAGAGTTTCATCTGGAAAAATATTGGCTCATTTTTGTTCTGATTTGATGGGTTCGGTCTTCCTTTTTTTCCGTTGAATGTTATATAATGTATTTGTAGATTTACTACTTTTTATTTTATCTAGCAACATTTGTTTATTTTGTTCTGTATTAATAGTTTCTGTTTTCATTCGTTCAACCTATCGTGTCGGTTTGCATCTTATTAAAGTGTAGTAATTTCTAATAGAATATAGATCAGTAAACTCTTAGAATCTATAAAACTGTTTTATACTGAAATCGTTCAATGTTCCATATGCCTTTGTATTGCTAATTCTTATAATACAGTGTTTGCGATACGTGTTTAATATTTGCGTTGTTCCATATTATCTGTTTTGATAAAAAAATATTTTGTTCTGAGAAGTTTATTTTCGACCATTCCCTAAGTATATTGTTTATACACTTTTGTGGGTGAATATGTTTTACATCATCGTCCTTAATATTGCATTCAAAGATAACAGTTCCACCATACATCTTTAATTGTTCTATATATATATATATATATATATATATATATATATATATATATATATATGTCCATATACCGGTATTTTTCTCATCACATAGTCGTTTAACCCAACTTGCTTTTAGGGAGGTTATAAAACAATCTATGTCAACGATATTTATTCCACCATTTTCATAACTTTTTGTTATTATTTTATCTGGTTTAGAGGCCCATAAAAAAATCATTTCTTGATATGTTTTATAATATTCACTGAAGGTGTTTGAATAACTGTTAATGGATATATTGATTTTGGAATATCGAATGTTTTCAGTACGTTTACTTTTCCTATCGATGTTAGATATCTGTGTTTCCATTTGCTTAAACAATTTTCAAATCCTTTTATCTTCGCATCAATATTGTACTGGTGGATCAAATTTGCACTATTTGAAAACATAATTCCTAGCGTTTGAGCTTTATCCGAAGTCCATGCAAATGTTTTTTTGGGCATGTAATGTATAGACGATTGTCTTAAGGATTCTACTCTAAGAATTTTCGATTTTTTATGTTTAACAGCAGTCCTAGTGGGTGGTGGTCGGGTGAACGTGACGGCGTAAATTAACGGTAGGGGTTCCTCCTTATAGGAATCACGATTTGCCTGGTTTGGCTCTCAGGTACGTTTTTATCTTTGGCTCTTTTGTTGCCTGGGAGTTGAATTGGGTTATTGCCCATTATAAAAGTGGTAAGATTATTACTGATCCTACTGCTTTTGGGAGGGGCCAAGTGATTCTGGTGTGGCGAAGACCTGGCATCAGATCAGGATTATTCTGATTTCAGGGCTAAATACATACATTTTTCATTGTAAATATTTAGTTCTGATTTTGGGATGTTCCCCCCATTTGTACATGTACTTGAACATGTGCATGTATTGTACTTATACAGATAATATATGGGATTTAGTACTAAACCCATTGACCCGGCCTTAAATGACCTTAGCTGTTGATAGGCCGTTAAACCCTAACAAACAAACAAACAAACAAACAGCAGTCCTGAATTTTTGGAAAATTCATCTAAAGTCTCTACAAGCTTTGTAAATGATAGCTCTGAACCGTCAGTAAGAAAAGTTGCGTCATCTGCGAACATGGTGTGTTTAATATTGTTATTGTATATGTCCACTCCCTTTATATCCGCATTATTTTGAATGCAGTTTGATAATACAATGTATTTCAATTGCTATTATGAAAATATATGGGGAGAGGGGACATCCTTGACGTACTCCGCGGCATATGCCGAACAATTCTGAGAGATCACCATTGTTGCATACACAGCTTTTTGCATCCGTATAAAATAAGGCAATCCATGTAATAAAATCATCTCCAAAATTAAAATAGTTTAATATTTGTATATACCCATGATCAACACTAGCAAATGCTTGTTCAAAGTCTGCAAAAAATGAAAACCCTGGTTCATTCAAATATTAAAATGCATTCAAATAAAAGTCTAATATTTTCTCCGATATATCTTCCTTTTATAAAAACCAGTTTGCGAAGCATCAATTATAGATGAGATAACTTTTTTTAATTTATTGGCAATATATTTTGTAGCCATTTTATAATTTACATTTAGTAATGATATATAGGTCTCCAGTTGGATAATAAAGACAGTTCTTTATATTTTTTCGGTAACAGTGTGATTATACTTTGTTTCTGAAGATCTGTAAGATTACCAGATTCAAATGAATAATTGAAAGACTTTAGAAGATACGATTTTAAATCTTTCCAAAATATTTTATAGAATTCAACTGTTATGCCATCTGACCCAGGACTTTTATTGTTGTTCATCTCTTTTAAAGCAATACTACATTCATATTCTGTTTGATGACCTTCACACTGTTGCTTTTCAGTATTTGTTATCTTTTTGTTGTCGTTCAGTGGAATTTTTTTCTCTGATGTTTCTTTTTTAGTGTATACTTTTTTTATAATAATTCATTTACTCTGCCAATATTTCTGATGGCTCTGTGATATTCTTCCCATTTACCCTCAATCTTAAATTTGTTTTAGATTCGGAGTTCTGTTTTTCATCATTTTTATATAATTTTTCATTTTTTTCAGCACCTTCAACCCATTCTTATTTCGGTCGTAACACAATGCCATGCACCTTATTTTCGTATATGTTTTCCAGTCCTATCTTGATATTTTGAATGCGAAAATGTATGTCGGTTTTCTATTTCTTTTAAAAGATCTATTTCTCTTGCTCTTTTATTTCGTTTTTGACGTGTTGCATAGTTTATTGTTTCATTTCGTATTGTTCCTTTTATTATTTCCCATAATGTATTGGGGTTTGCATCTGGATTCAAATTTGCGATGTCGGTTATAGAGTTGCGTATTACTTGTTGATATTCTACATCAAGAATCAAGCTGTTATTCAGTAATTTAAAATGCCCAGGACCCCTCTTAACGTCTGAGATTTGTAGTTTAAAACTAACCATAGAATGATCTGATTTGTAACCTTAAGAGATTTTACAATGTTGACCCTCTGTTTAATAAGTTTTCCTAAACGAGAAAATAGTCTAGTCGGCAAAAAAATTGTTGGCCTAGCGTTTGAATGCCAGGTACATTTTCTTGAGTTCTGATTTTGTATTCTCCATATGTCGCATAACTTATAATTATCCATAATTGTTTTAAGTTTCAATTGATTTTGTCTATTCGTGCCTGGGTTACCATTGTTCTTGTCCATTTCTGGTTTTAGAACTGTATTAAAATCCCCACCTACAATGAATATTCCCATTCATGTTCTTTTATGTAATCTTCCATTTTTACACGACTGTTTTTAAAAAAAAAAACGGTACGTATTATGTTTTACCGCGGGGCGGGCGGCTGACAGAAAAACTACATAGTTTGTGTATTGTGTACACAACTCCTCTGAAATTATTATTTTTTAACATAAATATCACCTTTTTAACTCAGCCATTTGTTCTACAAGTTTGTATACAATTCTATATAGGGCACATAGTTTGTGTACACAACTCCTCTGAAACCGTTCAGACAATTGATCTGAATCTATATACTCTACACATATTGAAGATGTGCACCTTCGTGTCTTTATGCGGAAAAAAATATGTTTAACGAAAATATCACCTTTTTAACTTAGCTATTTTTTATACATTTTTGTATAAAATTCTATTAGGATACAGATCATGTGTACACAACTCCTCTGAAACCTTTCCGTCATTCGATCTGAAACTATACACACGTCTTCTACACATATTGAAGACGTGCACCTTGGTGTTTTTATGACGAAAAAAATATGTTTTAACAAAAATATCACCTTTTTAACTTAGCCATCGTTTATACATTTGTTGTATCTAATTCTATGTCATTTCTACTTTACACATCTCTCTACCTAAATAAGTATACATGTACCTGTTTAGCACAACGAGAGGAAGAAATAATGCTATAGATTTTCAAATTCTCATTAATGTTTCTTGCCTTGGTGACAGTTTCACATTTATGCATCTTCGCTGTCAGGCCCATCTTCGACGGGCGTATTTTGTGACTTACGGCACTCTTGTTTTAGATATGGCAGTGTTGTCATTATTAGATCCATACACGTTACGTATTGTATAGTCGTTTTCAGATATTCTTATTTTTAGAACCTGTATCCTACCTGGTATAATTTCTGAATAACTATTTATTTTATAAGTAAACTTTGGATTTATTAATATTCCTACACCCTCTTTATTGCTAAAAAGACCACTAAAATACGTAATGTTTCCCCAATATTTTTCCCATTCTAATTTATTGGCATTCGTGAAATGTGTTTCTTGTAATAAACATAGTGAGTTGTTATTGTCTTTAAGCCATTGAAAAACATGTATTCGTTTACTTTTTGCCCCAATCCATTTTAGATTAAGTGTTATTTGTATGTCCATACTGTATTATGGAGTTGAAAATCTACAGTGGTTATATCACTGAATGGCATGGGAGCATTCTATGATGCGGCTGGCAAAACAAACATTTTGCATCTGAGACAGTTTGGGTGAAAAATGGAACATGTTGTGCTGGTGTTTCTCATCAGTATAGATTAATAAAGGGACATATATAAGTACTTCGTACACAGAAACGTATGTATTTGCAGAGTAGAAATATACAAATATAAACAAAAATAAACATCAGTGGCCGTGCCAAAATTCTCGTATTACAGGGATTTTGTTTGCATACACATATATCGTCCACATGTACTTTTTATTACATGAATACTTTATATTTGTCTGCGATCAGTGTAAACCCAGACCACCCCGCATAGTAACGCAGTGTGATCTGAGAATACACTGATGGATATTTTGTCCATTGATCTGATCGGGAATTGAATAGCCTGACATATTTTACAGTTTGGTGTAACATAATTGATAGGAGTGTGTTGTCCCGGCTTTTAGCTACATCATATCATACATTATACTTCACTGTAAATCAGGCATTTGCTCATTCTGAGATATAGTTGTGTGCTATGCGATCACGAACAGATAGCCTGAGATGAATGACTAAACAACTATAAGACAACACAAATAAGATCACATGTGTTTTACCGGTGTCCGGTTTAGAGAGGTTCCACAGTATATGTTATACATACATATATATTCCATCACATTTAGGAAGCAATTGTGTTTGAATCTTATGATGATCCGGGGTCCCATATGTCATTGAATGTGTGTTTAGTTCCCTGTTAAATTCTAACTGGACCCAGTGGGTGGCAGGAGGAGCATGCGATGGGTAATTTAACGGTCGGGGTTCATCCTTACCGGAATTCAGATTGGAGACCTGGTTTGGCCCTCACATACGTCTTTGGCATTTTGTATGTGACAGTTGAATCTGGTTATACCTCTTATGCGAGTATTACGATTACTCGTAATCCTATTTTAGGGGAAGGGGCCAAGTGACTTTGGTGTGCTATGGACCTGGCACCAGTTCAGGTTATTATAATTTCAGGGCTGAATATATTTTTTTTCTCGATGTAAATATTCCGTTCTGATTTTGGGATTTATTTATTAATTATTTATACTAATTTAATGTGTCACCTGAAAACATAATATTTTCGATAGATTATAAAGTATGATCATTGCACATCGAAAAATAAATACAGAGAATAAATAGTAATGTCCGTTGTGAATGAATGTTTATTGTGCAAGAAAATGTATCAGATGATGTCTCTGATATAAAGAATAGTTTGTGCCTACTGAGTGGGCATGTACCTTTAACAATGGTTTCTTGAAAACACTTATTGGATTTACATTTATTGAGCATAGGCTGCATATGCATCAATTGCAATTTACAGACGATCCTAAATTTGCACTTACGAACATTTTAGTCGTACGATGTTTAGTGAAACGGGCCCCGGAATTGCTATGCGTTTCCTAGCCCTGTCTGATAAACTTGACATCAAAATATACTAGCCTGGAATACTAAACTTTTCGAACACGTTGGAATTCCTACGAGTTTCCTAAATTGCTTGATACACTTTCTATCAAAAGACACTATAGCCTGTCATTGAATATTTACGCCTGCCTACTTTATGGTGTACGAACTGGGTCAAAACTAAAAGTACAGGTGGACCTATAAAATGTACAGGTTTATTCTCTACAGGTGCACTTGTAAATGTATAGGTCCACTTGCATATTTTACAGGTGGACCTGTACATTCATAGTTCCACTTGCATATTGTATAGGTGGACCTGTAACATTGTATAGGTGCACCTGTAATTTTAGTTTTGACCCAGTTCGTACACCATATCACTTACCGCCCATGTCTATGACAATATAGCAGGAATTTGGGGACATCGGGGTAGCTGATCCCTTGGCAGCCCCTCGCGTGTATGACGCCAATCCGAGGGTTTTCACGAATACCGCGGCACATTCTGGTTCTAACGCGATCCTCACGTGGTCTGCCGGGATACCCGTCTGTAACGGTTGGATTTGGATGGATGGATGGATGATGGATGGATGGATGGATGAATGCGGATGGATGGATGGTTTGCTGATTGGATTGCTGGTTGGCTGGATGTCTGGCTTGATTCATTTATTGATGTGTTGACTGATTGATTGATCGGTCGATTTTTAAACAGCATTTACGCCTCCCCCACCCCACCCCAGCAACCCGATTATACCTTTTCAGCGGCCACACGCATAAACATCTTGGCTCGTTCGCTCCAAATGGCCGGCGTCGTGATGACGTAATATATCTCACTTTCATCCAAACACGGTTCCTTCTCATTAACAAGGCTGATGATTTTCGATTTGAAATATCCGATTGAAAGGGAGACAATCTGCAGTGCGGAAAATTATCTCCCCTCCGCGTCTTTGATTGTCGATCTGAGCGACAGATTCTGAAATTTATAGAATATATCCATAGTCTCCCACTTCACACATATTGACGAGTTTTATAGCCGGGTTATTAGGAAAACCAGACGTGGTACGGGTACGGGGGTAGGATAAATTACATAGAGCACGGCTGAAGCTCGCGGCTTATCTCCTCGTACATACGGACATACCGTGCTCTAAACAGTACTTTTATCTCACGAGTGCATATATATGTTTTGCTTTCACAAGCGTGGCGTCATATTCCGGAATTGCTGCGAACATTCTGTCAATTTACGACGGCATTTACGGTAAATATCGTATTTTTTTAAATACATGAAATATCCACATATTTTATGTATAAAATGATATGGCTTGTCCCAAATGACAAAAGCTTCTAAACGGGTATACTTCATTCACATATTATCAGAGTAGGTAGCGTCCATGTATTATTCTGTAGTTATGCAATACATATAATCAGAGACATATATCTACCCATACATCATTGATATAATCCACAATCGTAATGATATTTAATATGGTATTTATTAATTTACTAAACTCATTTATTGAGTTTATAAAAAAAACTCGGCTGAACCTCGTTTATTATTAAATCAATAAACTTGTTAGTATAAATATGATATTACGTCATCACTCATATAAAGTCCTAATTTGTTCGTGTATCGGCCATAAAATACATCCATTCTGTGAACTCACTGTATCGCCATGCAGCTCCATTTTGAACCTTGTGAAATAAAACCACTGTGCATGCTGTTCTTCATCAATCAAGTCCGCATACTTTTCTTCCGCCGCGTACCCAAACGAGTCCAGCGTCTTTTTCGGATTCAGTAGCAATACAGTGGGCGTTTTGCTCCTGCTCGGGTGACTCCGTGACTTCCATGCCGTACTATATATTTTAGACTTGTCATTTATGTAATCGGAGACAAAGGACAAGGCTATGTTGGAATACGTTGTCCCGAAGTCGATGGCCGCGACTAGAATCTTGTCCGTCCATTTCTCGCCAATCTTCGTCCTGTAATGTACAGTGGAACCTCTCTGATGAGTTTCTTGGTCATTTATCTGAGGTGATATACTATCTGTTTGTGATCGCATAGCACACAACAATTGTTCAGAATTGAATGCCTAATTTACAGTGGAACCTCTATAAACCGGACACCCTGTGGACCTCCCACGGAGTGTGTGGTTGATCGGGTGAACGCGACGGCGTAAATTAACGGTAGGTATTCCTCCTTATAGGAATCACGATATGCCTGGTTTGCCCCTCATGTACGTTTTTATCTTTGGCTCTTTTGTTACCTGGTAGTTGAATTGGGTTATTGCCCATTATAAAAGTAATAAGAGTATTACTGACCCTACTGCTTGTTGGCAGTTCTTAGCCGAGATAATCACGGCTAAACGGATGGCTTTTACTATTTCATCTGTCGTCTATTTTCTGCATTCGCCCAGCGGAGACCCAGCCAAATTTTATCAAAATATCAGTCCATTTTGTACTTGAGATTTGCGAATAATACGGGAATAAAATGATAACCAATGTTGGTATATTTGCATGTGTATTATTGGTTTATGAAGCTTTTTTTTAACAGATCTGTTGTTGATCTATTAATTTAGTAAGCAGGACCATGTTTTGAATAACTTTTTACCAAACTTTCGGAATGGGATAAAATTGTGACTTAGTATACCGTTAATCAGCTGATTTATTCGAAAATCAACATAATTTATTCTGACGTATTAAAGCTGGGCAAAGTCCTTGATCCTGGGTATTGGTAGATTATGCTTATTAATCACAATAGATGGTGATCAATGTGTATATGATGTTTCAAGTCGATATCGCAAGCGGTCACAGAGATATAACAATTTGAAAAACTTTAACGTATGCTTTAAAAACAATCTAAGTTATTTGGATTTGGGCTCCTGGGCAGCATGGGTAGGGTATACAATGAAAATATGGGTGGTGATCAATGTGTATATGAAGTTTCAAGTTGATATCGCAAGCGGTCACAGAGATATAGCAGTTTGAATAAAACGATAACGTAAGCCTTAACAAACACAATTCTAAGTCATTTTACCTTGACCTTGGGCTCCTGGGTAGCATGGATAGGGTTTACACCGAAAATGTGGATGGTGATCAATGTGTAGTTTCAAGTTGATATCACAAGCGGTCAAAGAGATATAGACATTTGAAAAACTTAAAACTTAAAACTTTAACAAAAAGTCTAAAGCCATTTACCTTGACCTTGGGCTCCTGGGCAGCATGGGTAGGGTATACAATGGAAATATGGATGGTGATCAATGTGTATATGAAGTTTCAAGTTGATATCCCAAGCAGTCACAGAGGTATAGCAATTTGGAAAACTTTAACGTAAAATTCGTACGGCGGACGCCGGACAAAGCAGTAACTATACTCAACAAAACTAGAAACGTCCCTGTTTTATAGCCGGTGTAGCTCTGTCTATGTATGTACCACATGTTCAAAGTACATGTATTTTAAACCGTGGCGATGTTCAGAATACGATCGTGTAGAGTTTAGCCGATACACACGGTTTACATAGCGGTCAGTGACCGGAACGTTGATTTCCACTTTTTGCACGTGCACGCTATACTTGTCATCGATAAGGTGATTCAGTTCATGTCGTACCATTCATGCGATAGGGGCTATTCGGAAAATTAAAAAACTTTTTTAATTTTTCACTGTTTTCGATATGCCACGGCTTTCCGAAAACAAGCGAAATCAGGCAATTGGGATGCTTGCGGGTGGGATGGCCGCCAGGGCGGTCGCGCCTCGGTTTGGTTGCTGTCGGAAGACGATTGATCATCTTGCAGCCCGGTACCAGCAGACTGGGGCTGTTCACGACCGGCAGCGACCTGGTAGGCCTCGTGTAACGACGGCTAGAGCCGATCGTTACATTACGTTGACGCACTTACGTCAACGTCGATTGGCAGCCACAGTCACTGCTAGGCGATACGGTGTCTCAGGGCAGACCATTCGCAACCGGTTACGACTCGTAACGCCCAACCAATCCGGGCACGCCGCCCGTACACTGGTCAGATAAATGACCCAACGTCACCGTGCTGCCAGACTGTTATGGGCGCGACGTCATATGAACTGGAGAAGGGCTAACTGGAACCGAGTTTTTTTCACCGATGAATCTCGGTTCACAGTTAGTCATGCTGACGGAAGATTACGGGTATACAGGCGTAAAAATGAAAGATTCACCGATTGTTGCATTGTTGAGAAGAACAGGTTTGGGGAGGGAGTGTAATGGTCTGGGGTGGGATCATGGGAAACCGGAAGACATAATTGGTTGTTGTACAGGGCAACATCAATGCACAACGTTATGTTGCAGATGTGCTAAATGCACATGCCTTACCATTTATCCGTCAGCATGGTCCTGGTGTGACATTGATGCACGACAATGCCCGCCCTCACGTAGCCAGGGTCACCACTCAATACTTACAGCAAAACAACGTCGACGTCATGCCATGGCCCGCGGTCTCCCCGGATCTCAATCCCATTGAGCACATATGGGATGAGCTGGGCCGCAAAGCACGAGCTAACCATCAGATTGACAATGTTCGCGATCTTACACGGGCGTTACAACGGGAATGGAGGAATTTGCCCAACGCACTGATATTGCGTTACGTCACGTCGATGCGGCGTAGGATCATTGCATGCATTCATGCAAATGGTGGCCACACTCGGTACTAACGAGATTTACTGAATTTGCCACATTACTTATTGAAATTCCATCTCTAAACATTAAGTAACACATTTCTGAGTTTTTGTGATTTTTGATTTTGACCCCTACCGCCCTTGGCCGGTTATCTCTCGAATATTTAACAAGATATCCAAATGCAATTTATTGGCTTTGATACAGAAATGAATGAACTTGTTTTTCCATTTTGATTTTTAAAAGTAACCCTTTTGGTTTTTGATGAATCTTTCCTTAAACATGGAGGGACGTTTCTAGTTTTGCTCAGTATATATGCTCCCCCCGAAAACAATAATTTAGGGAGTATAAAAATTATTGCAACCGGATTTATTGACTTCAATTACTAAATTGTGGTCATGAGAAGTTCAATACAATATCGTCTAAGACAGTTTACAACTCCATATACGCAACTGTCTGATAATCATCACAGTGAGATAGCTGGCTACGTCCCTGACATGATGTTAAGAACACTATGAGAACCCCCTCTATACAATGTGATTGCGGGCGAGCATATTGATGCCGTTTGGTAACTACGGACCCCGCAGGGAACGTATAATTATTTTCTTTATTAATTCGTTCCCACGAAATAACAATTCGTTCCCTCAATTTAACAATTCGTTCCCTCAATTTAACAATTCGTTCCCACGGATTGCTATATCGTGGGAACGAATTGTTAATTTGAGGGAACGAATTGTTAAATTGAGGGAACGAATTGTCATTTCGTGGCAACGAATTGTTAATTCGAGGGAATTAATTGTTATATCGTGGGAACGAATTGTTAATTCGAAGGAACGAATTGTTAAATTGAGGGAACGAATTGTTATTTTGTGGGAACGAATTAATAACAAATATCCATGTCCGCTGCGGGGCTCCGTAGGTAACAATACAACTAACAGAAGAGATAAACATACATCGAAGACTTCAAGTATTACTGGCCGTGAGCTAAGTTTCGAAAAACAGTAGGTGGGACAAAAATGAATTCAATATTGAATCAAGGGAAAGCAGATCAATGTCAAAAGAAAGTCACATAGATTTCAGGATTCAGTTTTCAGAATATGAAAATCTTTTCCAGAAGTCCTCTTTCGAAGAATGTCATTTTTAGGAAATGTTCTCGCCAAAAAAAAGTAATTTTCGTATTCTAATCATACCGGCAATGCGCATGACCGGGATATGACCACTGTGGCACTTCCGCTAAAGAAAAAAAAGGAAATATTTGACGAATGTTTTCCAGAAATCCTTTTTCGAAAAATGTATTTTCAGAAAAAAAATCCTTTTGAGTATCGGGATATGACCACAGTTGCACTTCCGCATAACAAAAAGTAAAAATAGCAGACGAATCCAGGGCCGAACCGATCGCGAAAGGTTCGCCCTTGGCCGCCTTTGGCGGCCAAAATGGAGTCTGTCTAAAAATCTAATTATTGATATAAAAAATACCGAATAAATAGTAAAATGTCGAAACTGGAGATGTTAAATAATTGATATCAACACATACTGAATAAGTAATAAAACCCGCCCCATATATATCACTTTTATCAGGGAATACTAGGTTCTCGGTAGTAGTGTTTCGCCAGGTAAAGGGTACAGTGTAGTGAAGCTGAAATCGGGTACCAGTTTAGGCTAGGAAACGCGTAGGAATTCCGGAGCTCGACGTTTCCGAGCTGAACCTGATAAACTTGATACAAAAAAGCCTCCTACAGTGGAACCTCTCTAAACCGGACACCCTGATATGACCCCAGGGTGTCCGGTTTAGAGAGATTTCACCGTAAATAAGAGATATGACTATACCAATGTATGCGGATGTGTTCTACGAACGTGAACAGGCACTATCATCAGAGATAGATGACAATGGAACCCATACAACTAAGGATACAGACTGCCTGTGTGTCCGGTTTAGAGAGGTTCTACTGTACATGGTATTCTAGCTATCAGGTACCGCTTTATGTTACAGAATGGTTATGGCACAGGTGTTTGAACAAATGGTCAGAATGTTGGTGTCATATGGGTATTTTGGTGGATTTTGGGTAGATTTGGGTGGATTTCGTTGGTTTTGGGTATATATACATAGTTTTGTGCAATTATTAATACTCAATCATTACACACGACAGAAAGCGTCAACTATATGCACATTCACCGTTCCGAACTTTCGGGCCCCTTTCTTACTGTCAAAATACCCAAAGGAAAGAAAACCTTTTCAATGTTTGGCCAATAAAATTTCCAACATGCGTTTCTTTCAGACAGATTATATCACCAATGTTTAACCACAAACTCCAAATTCCAATTATATCGATTCATGAGACACACATCAATTTGCTGATGTCGATAGAATACGTTAACTGCATTGGTCTGTTCCTACATCTAAGACATTAAAGGCCATACGATTCCGCAATTTTTCAACGAGCCGTGAAAGCGGAGATACACGCAGGGCGTGCCATTTGATTGGATAGCTATTTCCCCGCGAGGTGTCAAAATGATTTATGACATCCCCTCTCACGCTATTATTAGATGTCAGCCAATGAAAGTCGTCATGTAAAGAGGTTTACACGTCTATGTAAGGATGTGTAACCAAGTTTCGCCGCTTTCAGAGCTCGATCATCTATCCGAGAATATTTGACGTTTTTCAGACGATATATCAATGTTTGACTTGCATTAAATGTTCAGGTCCATTACATTAATCTAAACAAACAATACAACTGACATCAGCACCAAAAGATGTCTGATATGAAATATAGCCCGTATGGGATAATACGATAACGTTACATGCCAAATACATTTGTTGCCGACAAAAATCGTTTTAACTCCTAAATTAGGTTGATCCGATGAATTGAAGGCGATGTGGCCTCGTGACAGACGTGAGTCGTGCTTCATAGTGTAGTACGAGGCCAATTCTGGTAGTGCACAAATGGACACACCCAGTGTGTCTGGTCAACCAGTGCATACAATCAAGTGTATCGATATTCCTACACACTATAGGCAGAACACACTTGGACTTCAGACAGACAACAGTATATGACAGGATCTCCTACAGGCTGGACCTTTGGACGTGGGATACTCTCCACACACACATGGATAGTTAGGAGATAGTGTCCTATTATATAGTCTGTAAATTGTCCTATTATATAGTGTTCTCACTTGTATTGGTAGTACACTTTACATGTGCATATAACCTGTACCCGACATGACCCAATACCCGACATTGGACTCTGGGCATAGCCCAGCCTTCACGGGACATGTATTGGGTGTCGTGTCACGCAGGTAACATGTAAGTTTACTATATTGGCGCTGCGAGCAGGGTCCGAACCTGCGCGGGAATATCCCATTGGATTTCAAATCTGGATTGCTGGACCCTAAGCACAGTTATTTACTACTTTCTCCCCGACTTTATTATTAAAGGAACAGATGATGCATGTGTAATGAATTTATAAAGGTCATATTTACCAGTCTTGAAGCTAGTTAATCCATTATAGTTTTGAAATCCTGTTTTGAACTTATTGGGAGGTAGGACTGGATTGTATTTAGAACTGGGTGTCAGAGATATTTATTGGGATAGTGTATATTGGATATGTACATGCGGCGATAACCTTTATAACCCGAGTATGAGTCAGACACTCAGTACTATTCGAGAGCTTGAGATAACTACATACTCTCAACATGTCTGCAACGTATTCGAATCGAGTGAAGAAGTCATCGCACCAGTCATCGTCAGCGACAAACACTTGCAGATCTGCACTAAATTACAAACACCTGCCAGGCTAAAGAACACTAGTACTGCCAACAGTCACTTATTGTGGATGGCAGATACTTGTGTTACACTAGTCAAGAAGATGAAACAATGTGTGATGCCTGCTTCCAAACAGTTCGCAGCAAATAGTATGGCGACAAATATGCTCCAAATCGTGGATGCTTCAGGGTCATACCCGAACAGCAAATTGGTCAGCACAAATGACAACCATGCACCGACACACATTGGAGGGACACCGATCTCCAGTGGTGCAACACAAAGCAGTCCACAGATAAACGTACCTTGTACCGGAAGGCAGTGTCACCAGCTACATGCAGCGTCACCACGCTCGAACTGAAGACAACCATGGGGTCACATTCAGACCACGTAATACCGGAATGGATTACAAAGATGCTGGAAGAAGCTGGAGTACCTCACTCACGACTTGGAGGTGCAGACAACAATGATACGCACGGCGGATGTGACCACCATCACACAGCCCCAACAGCTAGAGTAGAGATACTCGTCCCATCTCGACTGTGGAAGGCCAGTGTAATGTTTCTGCACCAATGCGTGTTAGCAGCCATACAACGGTGCTGCAGGAACTTGGACGACATCTTCTTCACATGCAGAACAATGGCCTAATGTATAGGGTACAGCAGAACTACCAGTCGCTAACAATGTTTATACCACACTCCCGGGACCACCACCAAGCCGTTATTATAGAGTTAGTGTATATCCAGCCCTGCGAAGGGAATATATTACATGGAACTCTTGTCGATACGGATGGATTGACCTCCAGCTACAACCTAGGTTTCAATGTGTGTCCAGCCCTGCGAAGGGAATAGACGGCATTGACCTACCTAGTAAGATGGAGGCTCGAGATATGCCGGTGACAGAAATGGTAGAAGTGTCTGGCCAGTAGTCTATTATAAATGATTAATACATTTGCAGGTGGGTAGTAGTCTAGTGAAATAATGTAAATCTCACTATGCTGTTACCCTTAACAGACAGAGAGCCGACACCAGGCAAGTTGATTGCTAACCGGTGTTTTTCAGACTAGTAAACTGTTTCCTACTTCGGTACTTTGCTACCAGGAATCCTGATAGTGGTCGCAAATACCTATTACAGAGTACCAACTAGGCCAATAATCCACGAGAATATGCAATAATGTGGATTACAAAACGGAGGAAACAGGAACCTTTGGCGTCTGGGCATCATGGAATTACATATCGGATCTACCCACAAACGATAAGCACAGACAATCACAAAGCTGTTTGAAATGTAATTGTACTTCATTCATGTAAACGGTCGTTATCTAACATTATTCTTCTTCCCCAACACTTTCACAATAATTGCGCCTGGCACTATATCAGGATATTGTGAGTGTACTTTCACACAAAAACTATAATGGATTAACTAGCTTCAAGACTGGTAAATATGACCTTTATCAATTCATTACACATGCATCATCTGTTCCTTTAATAATAAAGTAGGGGTGAAATTAGTAAATAACTGTGCTTCCGTATAAAGAGTTTGGTAGTGATGCAGGCTGAATATCTGTAATAATTAGTAAATACATGTACTTAAGAGTATGGTGTAAGACGTCAACAACCTCCAGCAACCTCCAGAATGTATCGAGATGTGATCCCCAGGCCTGTGTCGAGTTTAGTTCTCATCACAGTGGTGAAACTGCTTGGCTCGGGCCAAGGGTAACTTCATAGACGCCGCGACCCCAAACCCACTCACCAGAGGATACGTCGAGATGTGATCCCCAGGCTCGTGTGGAGTCTAGTTCGCCTCACAGTGGTGCAACTGCTTCGCTCGGGCCAAGGGTAACATTATCGACGCAGTAACCGCTGGACGACACACCAGCGTACATGTACGGCAGCTTTCCCTAGGCTTGTGTGGAGATCTGTCCGCATCACTGGTGCGATGACTTCTTCACTCGATTCGAGGGAGGCTCCGAATACGTTGCAGACATGATGAGAGTATGTAGTCATCTCAATCTCTGCGAATAGTACTGAGTGTCCGACTCATATTCGGGTTATAAAGGTTATCGTTGCATGTACATATCCAATATACACTATCCCAATAAATGTCTCTGACTCCCAGTTCTAAATACAATCCAGTCCTACCTCCCAATAAGTGTCCACTAATTCACACCTGCATACGTGTGTCTGTCATCCTGATAAATACCCATGGCTTCCATTTCCATATAGACTAGTCACTCTATCATTCATATGCTTCCAATCACTCATTGCTTATTCATTCTAGTCACTATGTTCTCCTACTCAGGGAACCTAATTCAGTTCTGCCCTATATTATAGTCTTTGTCCAGATTTAAGTTTATAGGTCTAACCTCTTTTATATGATTGGGGAGAGTGTAGTACGAGGCCAATTCTGGTAGTGCACAAATGGACACACCCAGTGTGTCTGGTCAACCAGTGCATACAATCAAGTTTGGCTATCCATATTCCTACACACTATAGGCAGAACACACTTGGACTTCAGACAGACAACACCTATTGACATGATCTCCTACAGGCTGGACCTTTGGACGTGGGATACTCTCCACACACACAGGGATAGTTAGGAGATAGTGTCCTATTATATAGTCTGTATATTGTCCTATTATATAGTGTTCTCACTTGTATTGGTAGTACACTTTACATGTGCATATAACCTGTACCCGACATGACCCAATACCCGACATTGGACTTCTAGGCCCAGCCTTCACGGGACATGGATTGGGTGTCGTGTCACGCAGGTAACATGTAAGTTTACTATAATAGTTTTTCGGGACGATTTTGAACGTTTTGTGGAATTGACAATAATCATTGACATGGTCGGCAAATAAAAAATGTGTTAAATAAACTTACGTGTTTAACTTAAACTTTAAGTATGGCTTTTTATCCAAATTTAACGCCTTTTCCCCGGTTTTGTTGTGTCTGCAGTGATGTCAGCCATCTTGGATTTCGTGTATTGTATCGATTCAGGTGCGCGAAATGACGTTGTCAAGTTAGTATTCCTACACGCTACAATTTGCATAAACTGAAGCCATCACAAGCGCTCGGATTGTTCAACAAAAATAATACAGAGTCGCATTTCATCACACTATCGGTTTATTTAATGATTAGGATGCATGTTTTGTTGAACGGGTATATAATAAATAGGTTATTGGATTTGTACGGAAATATATTTCGGCGTACTCGTACGCCGAAATATATTTCCGTACAAATCCAATAACCTATAAATACTACTCCGTCCTGCGGATACAGGGGGAGGGTCCAGGGGGTCCGGACCCTGCACCGTGCTCCTGGCAAAAAAAAAGAAGAAAATATACAATACTCGAATAGTTGGATGACTTTTGTCGTGGCCTAGATGTCAGGAAATCGCATCTGCGGCGATCTGGCATTAAAAAAAATTCGGGGGGACAACCCCCAGACACCCCCCCCCCACCCCCCCCCCCGACTTCACAATGCGCATCGTAAGTACAGACCCCCCACCCCCCCCACACTTGCTGCAATTATTTCTGTATCCGCGCCTGACTCGATCACTCCCGTTAACGTGACACAAGAAAGGAACATTCCAATAAGTAGTATATAAGAGTCACAATGATACCATCACCTCTGGAAGGCACCGGCTACGCGCGGCACCTTCCACCGCATGATGTATCATTTGTGACTCTTATATACTACTACCGCGAGACCATATATTTATGACATGAGAAGATACACCCTATTAGAGATAAGAATCCCTATGTTATACTCAGTATATATATACAACATAATGGTTCTAGTTAAGTGTGCGTGCTTGAAGACAGGTAGTCACGAGAGGTGTTATCGCACCGGTATTTACGAATATTGCAAACATCACCGTGCATGGATGCGAAGAGGTTCCGTTTCGCCTCGCCCATGTCGGCATTGTGGGGTAGGGACCAAAGCCGAGTCATTGCTATGTCCACCATGCGGTGGCACTCAGGCTACTCATCGAATGGCTAACAAGGGATTACGTGCTCGCAAGTATTATCGTTTAGTAATAATTCAAATCGAAAAGTCAGTTAGAAAGATAGAATAGATCTAATAAGTCACGGTGTTTCTACAGCATTAAAACACTGTAAAAAAAACATTATCAAACTAATTTTATAAAATTGGAAATTGAACAGAAAAACAACTACCAATATTATTAGAGAAAATGGATAATACAATACAATTGGAATTGAAAGTTTTTAATGACTGTGTTGAAGAAGTTTACGAAGCTTACGGAGGTTATGATCCTGTATATAAATTCTATAAAATGAGAACACTAGGCGATATCGAATACATGAAATACCAGCGTAATTTATTACGCTCCGATAAAAACGTTGCATTTATCATATACCGGCAATAATGTCAACTATACAAGAGGCAAATACAAACATTAAGACGGATAATGCGTATCGGATATGAAACTAAGGTGTATTATATAAAATTATTAAAACCCAACGATTCGTTTATGAATGTACATTTCTACGATATCGCTTATAAAATATGTATATTATTGAACAGAACTAATTAATTTATGTTGTAATCACAACACTAAGCAGACGACAATGTTCCAATTACACGCGTTATGAAAATGTAAATTAGGTGTCCCACCTTACACGTATATTAAGTGTCCATTTATAGAGAGGTTTGCACGATTACGTCTTCCGGCATGGAAAATAAACACACTGTAATATAAATTACACACACGGTTATTTATACCCTTATCAATGGTATGTAAACGGGCTATCGATTTACACAGGTGGTGTGTACACAGTTTATAAACACTTAGTGATGGTTATATAGTTCACGAATTTCCGGGATGGTTCGTTATTTAATTTTGTAAAAATATTTATAATTTAAAGCTGAACACCCCCTATTATATAGAAAACATATTAATTAATATAATAAAATAATTAATTAATAATAAATAACAATTTATTTTATTTCACCAGCAAAGTTAGGTTTATATACGAGAAATAAACACAGTTCAGTGTCGGGTCGCCGGCATTAATATCTCAACAGTGAGATAAGTTTCGCCACATGTACTTCACTCTGGCCGCTCTGCACATTATAGCGGATGGAGGTAACGATGAGGTGGGGTCCGCGGTATCGGTCCAATGATGGGGTGTAGGAGATGTGAGTGTAACACACCTCGCTAAGCCGAAAAAAGAATAAAAAAAGAAATTTAAGCGAAGGCTTAGCGGGATGGACCCAGAAGGGTTTTGCTGGCACGGGTTCGAGCCTCGGTGGGACCTAAAACTTTTTTCTTTTTTTTTTCTTTTTTTTTTAAATTGTTAATAATTTCCCTAAAATTAATTAATAAATTGTTTACTGCACCAATATAATTAATTTTATAATTAATTTAAAGAAAATTATAAAATTAATTATTTAATAAAAATATTAATTTCCTCCGACTTTATCTCCAAGTTTTACCCTAAATTTATCCCAATCAGTACACTCAAGCTTTGGCATGGTGGCGCGTGCTTTGATTCTAATATCATTTTTTAATTTTTCATATCTCCCCATTTCTTCCACTACGGATTCAAACTCTAAATTTGATATTTTCTTACCGGCCAACGCTTTGGACACTATAACGTCGATGCTATTTTTCTTAGACCTGGCGAGAAAGGATATTCTATCATGTTTTCTACATTTTTTCTCGAGTTTTCCACCCGACGCCCTAATTACCATACAAAGTATTCCAGATAAAACGGTAATTCCACTCAAAACCCCTGCAAGTGGAACCGTTACAATTGTAGATAGCGTTGCAGCAGTTCCCGCACCACTCATTACAGATAAACTTGCCAGAACCGTACTAGATGCTTCAGCTATATTCGCCGCGCGCTTATTTTTTTTTATTTTTTAGCCTGTCTTTTTCTATTTCTATATTCTCTAACTAAAATATCCTGCATAGCGACGATATTATTCAACCTAAAATCTGAACTTCTTTCGTTAATTGTACACAGTGTTGATGGAGTGGTATTGACAATTGGATACCGTGTTGATGGAGTGATATTGACAATTGGAAGCGGTGATTCGTTCATGATTTTCAATATATTAGTATTTACAAATTAAATTCAATTAACAATGAGACAATAGTGGAAGAACTCTCTGCGTCACCGATTTTCGTAACAAAGTTAATAACACTACCTTCTGATTAGTATCTGATTAGTAATAAGTCTAATTAGATCATAACCGGCGAACGAAACCACCGTCGAACTATCTCCAGCGATTTTAGTGACTCCAACCCCCCGTTCTTCCCCATCTACTACAAGATTTATCGTGACCGCGCCCACAGGTTTACCACTAGCATTAATCGAGCAGACCGCCATCCCTCACAAACGCTATCCCTCACATTTATTACTCGCTTTGGCACCGAACGAATATTCATAGTGCCCCTCAACCAATGGGCCCCGCTTCTCAGCCCAAACTGTTATGACACGTGTCAGCGTTTTCATTGTTTGCACCAATCTGGCAACCGCCCCGATAGAGGTATGGGCCTCAGTACGAATCTTATAAGAGGCCTCCTCAAGAGCTTTGGTGGCGGCTCTACGATCATGTTTCAGTTTATCGGAAACTTCGTTTATCTTTCCGTCTAGTTCGGTAAGTGCCGCTTCTCTGCTGAGAGAGTCCTCTGAGCGCAACGCATCATAAGCCTCCGTAATGGTCGCCTGGTGGCCTTCTAGGGCTTTTTCAACACCCGACCGGGCCTCTTTTTGAAATTCGGTTATTTTACCGTCTAGTTCAGCAACCGCCGCTTCTCTGATGAGAGAGTCCTCTGAGCGCAACACCTCATAAGCCTTCGCAAGGGCTGCCTGGTGGTCTTCTCGGGCTTTCTCAATACCAGTTCGGACCCCCTCAACACCCAACCGGGCCTCTTTTTGAAATTCAGTTATTTTTCCGTCTAGTTCAGCAACCGCCGCTTCTCTGATGAGAGAGTCCTCTGAGCGCAACACCCCATAAACCTACGTAATGTCCGCCTGGTGGTCTTCTCGGGCTTTCTCAATACCCGTTCGGACCCCCTCAACCCCCAACCGGGCCTCCTTTCGAAATTCGGTTATTTTTTCGTCTAGTTCAGTAAGTGCCGCTTCTCTGTTGAGAGAGTCCTCTGAGCGCAACGCCCCATAAGCCTCCGCAATGGCCTCCTTGTGGTCTTCTCGGACCCCCTCAACCCCCGACCTGGTCTCTTTCAGAAATTCGGCTATTTTTCCGTCTAGTTCAGTAAGTGTCGCTTCTCTGCTGAGAGAGTCCTCTAAGCGCAACGCATCATAAGCCTCCGCAATGGCCTCCGCAAGGTTCACCTGGTGGTCTTCTCGGACTTTGTCAATACCCGACCTGGTCTCTTTTAGAAATTTTGTTATTTTTGTGTCTAGTTCAGTAAGTGCCGCTTCTCTGATGAGAGAGTCCTCTAAGCGCAACGCATCATAAGCCTTCGTAAGGTCCGCCTGGTGGTCTTCTCGGGCTTTCACAATACCCGACCTGGCCTCTTTTCGAAATTTGGTTATTTTTTTGTCTAGTTCGGTAAGTGCCGCTTCTCTGATGAGAAAGTCCTCTAAGCGCAACGCATCATAAGCCTCCGCAATGGCCTCCGCAAGGTTCACCTGGTGGTCTTCTCGGACTTTATCAATACCCGACCTGGTCTCTTTTCGAAATTTGGTTATTTTTTTGTCTAGTTCAGTAAGTGCCGCTTCTCTGATGAGAGAGTCCTCTAAGCGCAACGCATCATAAGCCTTCGTAAGGTCCGCCTGGTGGTCTTCTCGGGCTTTCTCAATACCCGACCTGGCCTCTTTTCGAAATTTGGTTATTTTTTTGTCTAGTTCGGTAAGTGCCGCTTCTCTGATGAGAGAGTCCTCTAAGCGCAACGTATCATAACCCTCCATAAGGTCCGCCTGGTGGTCTTCTCGGACTTTATCAATATCCGACCTGGTCTCTTTTCGAAATTTGGTTATTTTCCAGTCTAGTTCGGTAAGTGTCGCTTCACTGATGAGAGAGTCCTTTAAGCGCAACGCATCATAAGCCTCCGTAAGGTCCGCCTGGTGGTCTTCTCGGACTTTATCAATCCCCAACCGGGCCTCTTTTCGAAAATCGCTTATTTTTTCACCTAGTTTGTTTAGTTCCGTATGCGCTTCTTCACGACTTTGTGTATTCACAGCCAGGGCATATTCTCTAAGTTGTGATAGTAGACTCCTGTGAATATTGTCCGTGGCCGCCGATAGAGTTCTATTGATCAATGCTTTTGTTTTTTGGGTAGTTAAAAAGTCGCCCTCTGTCGGGATGAATCCCCCTTCTGTCGGTTCCAAATTCTTTGAATTTGTCACCCAATCGGAAGAACTACCTGGTCCGTATATACTCATTTCAATAATGTTGATAATATATATACATATAAATTACGAACATGCGTTTAATTCTAAATAATTTTCTTAAAATTAATTAATTTGAAATTTCTAGGACGACCGAAATCGGGTAATCGTTCTTCAACTCTCGCCCTTTATCATCAAGAATAGAAATCTTCAGCTCGTGGATGTGTCCCGATTCCAAAACTTTCATCTCGGGGTGTGGGAAGTCTAAGGTCAGGGTCTCACCAAAGAAACAGACGCTGGCGGGCACGGTTTTCAGTAATGTGCTGGGAGTGCCGTCTACCGTGTTGTACGATGTGTTAACCCGATCCAGGTGCACCCCAAGAGTTTTCGTGACGGCGAAGTTTACTGGGGTCGTGCCGACGTGCTCGCCCGGATCAAACACTCCAGTATCGTTGACAGGGCGGGATGATATTTTAAAGCCTAACAGTGAGACCAACCCCGGTGAGATCCTTATAGTCTTCTTAACGGACACTGTCGCAAGCCCAGTGGCTTTCGAGACTGTGAGAGTGGCCATATCACCAAGATTCGACGCGACAAAAGCTTGGAGTGCCCCGAAACTCCAAAGGCCATGAGGTACAAAGAAAGTTCCTACGTCGATATCTCCACTATGGTCAAGGAAAAACTCTAACGTTTCGATGTTTCGCCACCCGACCGTGAACGTGATTGATCTAAGGCCTACCCGGCGTTGTCCGCAGCAGTTGTCTATTAATTTTTGAAGTTCACAACTCCCTTTTTGAACATTAGTGATAGTAGCAAACATAATAATATCTTTCAATGGATACCAAAGCATTTAGCTTTAATTCTAATGTAAAGTACGCGGTCGGAGGTAAATACACGCAAAAAGACGTTGTTAACCGCCTTGTACACCCAACCGTAACGGTCAGACCGGACAGTGGCTTTGCCACCAATTTCCCTAACACGTTTGAGAAATATAGGCTGCCCAAGATTACTACGATGCGCAACAGCCGGGTGTGGAGTTTCACATAAAGACCATCTGACATCCAAGAATGTCATACTCCGAAATGTCTACAACTTTCACGCGTATTATACTATTAGGAGGATTCTCAAAGAACTATGTATTTCACTACCTCAAGACGACGCCTGGGATCCCATTTCCAACGCATACGACCGTATGGCGTTTGAAAGACTGTGTAACGAATTTAACGTTTCAAAAGACGCGGACTGGAGACAGAAAGCATTTCCTACCAGCACCGGCCTCGGGGACGTTCTCATTCGGGGCCAGTCCGGGAATTGGACGCAGACTGATTTTAGACATGATCACTCCGGTGACCACATCGTCAGTCGGAACGCCGGGAATGATTTTGACCCCGCGACTATGACTTTCGGGCCGGAAGTGTCTGGAGGTCGGCACTGTGGCGTGTTTTCTTATAAAATGTTACCTCCGAAACGGGCTCACGTCGATTACATACAGCAGGCTGCTGAGGTTCAGAACGCGTGGGGTACATTTATGTTAGATAAGGGTCTAGGGTTCACGCAGGCCGGGGTTACTCGCGTCAACGACTCCATTCGCACGTACGTCTGGGCCATCCTCGGCGCACAGAAGCAAACTAGCAGTTCTATACTGGGCACGGGAACAGCGTTTGATGCACAAAAACAATTCTTGGCACTTGTAGAGGACGCCATCTCAGCTAGGGTGGACATGGAGAAGGCGATCCAGAATTATCAAGACGTTTTGCAGAATGCCAGCACTCCGGTAGACTATGTATTTGGAATAGGTCTTTATATGGCGCCGAGCAATATGATACTACGAGACGACCCGGTTGACGGTTACAATAATCAGATCGTAATCGCCACCGCCAATCAAAAAATCGGTAACGTGAACACGGAAATCATCAAGCGCACCCCCAACATGATCGGGCGCGGAGTTGTAAGTGGAACCGATTTCATAAAACCCCCAAAACACAAAATGGATACACCTCCCTCAACACAATCGGGATTTAAGTTGAACCCAATACCCCCAATTCGTAAATTGGATGCACCATCGAGTTCCCCCAATCCAATAATCAACAATGTTGAAATTGGAACAGGAGCGGAAACACCAATCGAGATTGGAAGCACAACACACGAGGAGGAGAAATTAGCGCTCGTCGTTGCCCTCGTGGCGATCGGACTATTTGCGCTTTGGTTTTAGGAACTCTCTGGCGAAGAATAGTAGGAGACCGGCGATTGCCACGATTAAAGCCCAAGCATTCTCGGCGAGCCATCCGACCGTTTTTGATTACATAGATAACAAGAAGGAGAGGAGACCTCCTATCAAACCAGGCAGCGCGGCAGCCAACTTTCCTGCTAATTTAGCCAGGAGTCTGGCGAGGGCTTTTAGTTGTTTTTTTACCCACTCCTTGGCTCCGCCGGATGGCGCGGGTGCTGGTGCGGGTGCTGGTGCGGGTGCTGGTGCAGCACCAGCATTGACAGCTACAAATAAAGACGATATAGATAGAATTAGGGTCGATATAATCATGCTGAAAGCTGCGATGATGGTTACTATCGTGACGCCCTTCTCTCTGAACAGAGTGCGAAGACGCTCACCGAGTGTCGTGTCCTCGTGCAGGACCCTCGATTGTTTCGTGGCTCCGACTTAATTGGCCGGAAAGTGCCTCATGGTTAGTCGAGACAACCTCCAAGCGAGCTTCTCTTTCGTCCCGCAACGACCGCAGGAGTTTGTTGATCCACTCGGTAGATTCTCTATCGTCACGGACTTCCCCAAGTTTTCTTTCTTCTAGCGCGATATGTTCGTCCAGCACCGTGGGTTTGGAGAGGTTATTGACCAGTTCGCCCCGGACCGTTTGCAGAACCTTATCGAGTCCCAGGAGTTCGCGAAGAGGTAATGGTGGGTCATACTTAGTGCCGTTTAATTCGTTGACCGTGGTTTCCACCGTGTTAATAGCGTCGGTGGCTATACGAGGGACCTCGCTGATATCGTTCGTTTCTATAGCGGCGGCCGTCTTCACCAGCGTTTCGTCGGTAGACTGTAGGGTTTTTACCATTTGTTGAGGCAGCTGCGCCCGATCATCGATCACTCCGAGAGCTTGAGCGAAGAGTATCCATATCGGTTCAAGGAAGAGGCCCCGAGGAACCGGGTCGGGTCGTTCTTGTACGTCAGCAACTTCCAGCTCTTGCCCCATTTAACCCACAGGTCTCCTCTTTTAGTGCTGCGGAACTCCAACGTGGCCTTGATGCCGTGTTTAGACACCTCACTTTCCCACCGTTTCACCCGAGACTACGTTTCCGTGAGAGGCGCCAGCTCATCCTTGGAGATCCCCACAGGAATCTCGGCACCGCCCGCCCATGACGGAGTCTCGGGTGAGGCCTCCCACATAGGGACACCAGCAGATGAAGTTCCTGGCGCGTCTGGAACAAACAAAGATGCGCCTGGATCAACCAAAGGCGTATTTCGTGGTTCGCCTGGAACAAACAAAGGTGTATTTTGGGGTGCTGGCGTCTCTATGAAGGTCGTTTCGTCATAGTTATCGATGTCATCATCGATGTCATCTTCGCGGAAATCGTCTCTGCCGATTTCATCCATGTCAATATCGTAATCAGCCATATTAATTATGTATTAAAGACAAAACCATACGGGTTTAATATAGTTTCACTAAATTATGTCGTCGAGTCAATACGGTCGCAAACTCAAACCATACCGCAGACTGCGTGAGCCCCTCGGGGCGAAAGGCGTGAGACAGAGTGTCGTTATTACGAACAACCCATCGACGATCGACCAGAACCAGCAGCTCTTAGTCCGCTTCCCCAACCTCGGAGCTAACGACGTCATTGTGCCGGGTACTGTTCGCCTCGCTTTCACTATTTCGCTGACGTCGACGGACGCGGACCGAACCGTCGTTCAGAACCTGGGTCGCGCCATAGTCAAGAAGACCATGATAAAGATTTCTGGTAATGAGGTGATGTCGATCGATGACAGCGACGTCTACCATTGTTATCAGGACCTGTTGAAGACGGCGCAAGAGCGCGAAAACGCTGTCTATCAGGGTATTGACACCAGCAAAAATAAGAACGTAACCAAACTTAGAATAGGGGCTGGTAACAAGGCAGATAACAACGCGAGCGACAACGCGGTCGCGGGCACTTACGGCAACCGCTTCTACATCCCGCTCGACTTTGAGTTGCTGGAGAGTCACATGCCCTACTATCAGAGTGCTTTGGCTGACCGCCTCGAATACGAACTAACGTTCAATGACTACGGCCGAGTTCTCATAGCCACCGACATGTTATCGACGTATACGATCGATAATGTTTCGCTGGAGTACGACATGGTCACGATGCCCGAACTCGCGCGATTGATCAGAACCCAGTAACGCCGGGCGTGTTGCCATACTTTACGACCGAGTTCTTCGCCATCGCAAGATGATGAAAGACAAAGGCGACACATTGTGGAATATTAATGTCAACGTACCCGCCCGCTCGATGAAAGGTATACTGATGTTGTTCGAGGATGCTCGGTTCGCGTTCGGTGCTAGAAAAACCGACAAATTCTATAACCCCAAAATCACGAAGGTAGAGGTGACGATCGAGGGAGTACCCAATCAACTCTACAGCGCGGGTCTTCGCGCGCACCAGCAGTGGGACGAAGTAAGAAAGCAGTTTGCTGCCGGCTCTAAGCGCTCCCCGGAGGTTGCCGCGGTTGCCAAAGACCTGCATCTCTCGGCTGTCTCCCTCGCGGAGTTCCTGAATACCAAATACGCGTTATGGCTAGACATGCGAGCCAGCGACGACGACCAAATACACGGTAGCGGACGCCAAGTTGAGAACGCTAGTGAGGGTGTGACGATCCAGATAACCAAAGAGGCGGATGGAAATGGGCCATTGAACGTATACTTATATATAATTACAGACGCACAACTCAACATCGAAGATGGTCGATACGTATCAGCGATCTACTGATTTAATAAAAAAAATCATCTAACGATTTATTAATTAATAATTTTGAAAAAAATAAGAAAATTAGCAATCAATACCAATTCACGATTGGAGATGCTCACTCTGCCATAATATGTGGGCAGACAGGATGTGGAAAAACGGTTTTCATCCTAAACTTGCTCGAGGGCTCCTACCGCGATGCCTTTCGTCACATTGTGATCCTGTGTCCCACTGTGCGGCACAACGATACTTATCAGCGGCGCCCGTGGATATGGACCGACCCTGAGGTATACGTTATTGACCCGGGCGACATACTTCACGATTGGTTGCGTGGTTTATACCAAAGATTCCAGGGTGAGCCCACCCTATACGTGATTGACGATTGCTCAGCCAAGGCGGCGATGACCAAAAAGAAGGACATGCTCTCCGAGCTCGCATTTTCTGGCCGCCATGCTAGGCAAAGCGTTTGGATATCCTCTCAAAAGTACAACGCCGTCCTCAAGGATCTGCGCGAGCAATCGGAGCGTTATCTCGGTAGGCGTCTCTCAGTTTTTCAGGTGGATAAGATGTCAGATGCGGAGATAAAATGTATGCGCGATACGAATCTAGGTTAGGTGCGGAGATGACAAAAACTCTTGGATCGGCGGCTATTCATTTGTACGCAACCGCCGTTAGTATACTTCTCCCTATACCAAACACCGCGGGATTGAATGACGATCTAGAGACTGACCCTTTTATAGGTCACACTCTTAGAACAGCCTGCTGCTCAATTTATCACAAGTTTGGAATGTACTTAGCTCCGCTGACAACCGCGTTGACCACGGGTAAACACTGTCAATTTGGACATATATGCCCACGAACTATAAGCCCTAATATTAATATCATAAATGATGACACAAGACACACCTGCGAGAGTGACGGAACAGCAATACCCGATCCAATCGCAATTGGAGTTTAACCCGATTGCAGCACTTCCAACTCCGATTGAACCTCCAACCCAATCGCGATTGGAGTTGGGGGTTGCACGACATAAAAACCCAAAAAGACAGGCAGCAGGGAGGGCGGCGGCTGCTACCAGAAAAGTTAAACAGGATAAAATACTCGCCGAGCTTCGAGAGGCTAAACAGTCGTTGCAATCGGGGACGGAGACAGAAAAACATCTGAAGACAGAGCAATCATGTTCAACAGTGTTGAGTGCAACAACACCCCCAATTCACGAATTGGAAGCACACTCAACACCCAATCGAGGTTGGACGAATCCGATTGAACCCGAATTCACGAATTGGAGTTGGGTTGTTGGTGGTGGTCTGGCAGTTGTTGGTGCCCTGTGCGTGTGGAAATACCCCCTATTACACCAATCCTTATCGAGAAAACAACCCCCATCAATTCATCCAAAAACAGTTACGAAACACCAATCGCGATTGGATGCGCCCCATTTAAACATTGATCGCGATCCCTTTTATATGCAATAATTATAATTATCAACAATGGCTGAACAAGATGGTAAAATGATAGTGAATGCGCTTTATCACGCCGTGGTGATATCGGGTTTCAGTATCGGGTACGCTCGACTATCAAAGATGGCCCTAGGAGGGTCCGCTCCCAAATTGGACTTTACTGTGAGAGACGTAGGGCTCGCGACCTTAGATGTAGCGGCCGCAGTTTGAACCCGAGATTATCTAGTTAAAGCTGGAATTCTACCCGCTAATATATGGAAATAAATGGCTTCGATCGGAATAATGATAGGTGGTGCGCTTGTAAACTCATTGGCGTTCAGCGGTAGCAACTTTATATTCTCTAAAATGAGAAGCTCGAACGTGGATGAGGAGCGCAAGCGTCACGATTTAGCTGTAGAACAACTCAATAGCGCAAAGGAAGCATGGTCGAAAAAACGAACCGCCCATCTGGACTGGGTCAACGAAGAGCTTCGCCGCGAAAATCACGCCGCACAAACTTTTCAGAACGTTGAAAAAGCCAACCGCGAGTACGCGCTGGCATATCCACATAAAAGACTCGCGCCGCTGGATCGTGAGCCCCAACTTTCAGATTTCTATGTACCGTCAGAGCCCCAAAAAGATCGCGAGATCGCGTTCGTCGTCGTGGGAATGGGTGTGGTGGGGCTCGTCGGCTACTATATTCAATCGAGATTTAATTAATTATTTTAAATATAAATTCTATAATATATATATATAGATATATAGAACGATGTCAGTTGACGAACTTTATTTTGCTATGATTGATGTAGGCTACACTGCCCTTAAACACCGTATAGCTGGTGCAAAGGGTATGATTCGTCTGGCCCGAGATTCTCTCGAGACGTGGCGCGAGGACGAAAAAGCGGCCACACTTTTCGCAAAGCGGATGTTAGATTCCTCCACCAATCTTGGGGGATTGGATTTTCCCAAGTTCATTCAGAACTTAACCCCCAATCGCGATTGTACTTCCAACAAAGGTTTATTATTAACGACGCAGTTACCGGACGATCTGGCGAGGGCATATTGGAGATTGTCCGATATATTAGAATACATCGCATACGATGAACACGCGCAAACTTAATACCAAACTATCGGTTCGCCTAACGCGCAAGCTAGCGAACACGTACTATAGCCCCCGCGGGTACTGGAAGGGACTCGCGGCCATCAAGAACCTCGCCGCGGCGACCAAGGTTTCAGAAAACGCTGTCAAGGAATGGCTTAAGAAGCAGGCCATCTGGCAGATCTATTTACCCGCGCCTCACAATATTCGACGTGCCGGTGCCGAACCAAGTTCACCAAGCGGATCTCCGGTTTCTCCCTCACGATCGCGTAGGTCGCAAGACGTACAAGTACGCACTGACAATCGTTGACGTAGCGAGTCGTTATAAGTGGGCTGAGCCGTTGGCCACTAAAGAGTCTAAGGAGGTGGCCGAGGCTCTTTCCCGAATATATAAGAGGAGTCCTTTCAAATGGCCGAATCTTCTCCAGGTCGATCCCGGCCACGAGTTCATGGGCGCGGTCTCTCATCTATTGTCTAAGCACGACGTTTCTGTCAGACGCGGCCGCGTCAACATCCACCGAGACCAGGGAATCGTGCAGCGGTTCAATCGAACCCTGGCTGAGAGACTGTTCGGACACCAATACGCTAAAGAACTTGTAGACCCTCATTCGCGATCGACCGAGTGGGTGGCCAGACTGCCCGCCGTGGTCTCTGCACTGAACGGAGAGGTGACCAGATTGATAGGTAAGAAGCCTGTAGATGCTATCAAGTTTAAAATGGTAACGAGCAAACCCTCTGCCGTCTCGCGCGGGCGACCCGTTGGTTTAGAGGAGCAACGGCTTCCATCGGATATTGACGTCCGGTACCTCTATCAACCGGGAGAGCTCGAAGGTGGCAGCCGCCGCGCGACTGATCCCGTGTGGTCTCTCTCTAGATCGATCTATTACCAAACCTGATGAGCCCGTGCTCTACTATTTGAATGATGGGCCATCTCGAGGGTTTGTTCGCGAAGAACTTCTTATGGTGCCTTCTGACACCCAGCTACCCCCGGATAGTCAGAGTCTTTAGTATTCTCTCCTTTTTTCAGAGTTCTTTTTTTTTTTTACCTATCCTATAGGCTCGGTGTGTAACCCGTCTTCCATCACTCTCTTCTTGTCGTAGTACGCCGACAACCCCAACTTCTCCTGCTTGTACGTCTTCATCACCCCGTTAATCATTCGGAATCCCCTGTTCTCCGCCATATCCCTACCCCCTTCGAGAGCACTCTTATACCTTCCCCAAGTCAGATCATTAGATCTCTTCGACATCCCCTTGGCCGAGTGCTTAGATTTTCCATCACCACTCACGTAGTAACACTTGCTACACAGAGCGATGGCTCTATCCCCTTATTCGAATTCCAGCTTGAACAGTTCCTGGAGTTCTGTTGCTCCACACGTCCCACGCCACCAACCACTCGGTCTTCTCCTTATTAAACTTTCTCTTCATATTCTTTCTCACCACCGCTGCCAGCGTCTTTCCTCGACAGCGTGAAGTACATGCTGTCAGTGTCCATCTGTATCAGTTCGAAATCTCCTCGATCCACGTACTTGTCCAAGAAATCGTAGTAGAACTCCAGCATCCGGAGCTTGGCCAACTGGTAGACCGCTATGCCACACTGAAACGGTCTGTTGATCACCACTCGAGTCTTCCTGCTCGATATCTCGTAAGCCTCCCCAATCTCCTCCAGGTCTTCGAACCACGCCGACCTCAGTGCCCGATCGACAGTCTTCTCATCCTTCGTATATGTGGTGTTCAGGTGTCTCTCTTGTGCCTCTATCAGCTTGCCACAACACGCGTTGCCGACCAGTTTGAATATCTCCGCCAACACCGCCTTGCTCTTGTCGACGTCCCCCGTCCGTCTAGCAGCGGTGACCTCTAATTTAACGAACCATTGAAACGGTTTGCCGGGCGTGTAGTCTATCACCCTATGCACCGCCTTGACGATCAGACCGTGCTCCAGATACCACTTTAGCAGCGGGGAGTATATGATCATCTTCTTGGCGGACATTGCCCCCTCGAGCTTTCTCTGTCCTTCGACTCTTTTCCTCCCGGTCCCGGCAAGGTAGTCCTTCATGTGCTGTGGAACCTCGTTCTCATCGACTTCTCGATTAACGAACAGCGGTGACATTTCCGAGAACTTGTCTCTCAACGTTTCCGGGACCTCTATATCCAACTCCGCAAATCCGAACCACTCTTCATTCCTGACCTTCCTCACGAAACAGTCTATATACGACTGTCTTTCCGGGTCGTCACACGTCCATATCGTCTCCTCCCCGCACGGCATGTCTTTCGACAGGGTAGACAGGTACAGCGCATTGGCTACCCCAGCACCGCCTTGCACATCTTCTCCTCCCGACTACCTACCTGACCCCTGATCGTCGACCTGCCAGCCTCTGCGTATCTGGAGAATACTATGGACGGACCACCGACCAATCCCTGCTTCATCATCTCGTAAGTTTCAGACTTCGGTGACCACAGCTCGGGCGTGTCCGCCTTCCCATCGATCGACCCGCGGAGTAGGTACTGAAGGGAAACACCGGGCAGAGACACAGCATCCTTGAGTATATCCACACCTCTTCCCCTGTAGAACTCCGTCATTTTAGTCAGAGCCTCCAGGAACGGTCCTACATCCAAGTCGTTGTAGTGTTGCAACCATTCCTTGAACGTCTTCATCCCCTTTTCTCGGAATACCTTCTTACACTCTTTCCACTCGGACGACAGTAGGAACTCACCCTTCAACCTCGAGTACCACTCGGGATAGTCTGGCAGCCCCGGATGGTCGAGCTTGTCCGCGCTATCGAACCACTCGTATCGAAAGTGAGACTTTACCGTTTTATAGTCGTACGCCTTAACCCACCGGTCGTACGTGGTACCGGGTCCCAGATACTGGATGATGTCGAGAAATCTAAACTCCGGGGTAAACAGAAACATCGTCGTGCTGGCTCTCTTTCCGACCATCACCTTATTCACGGTGGCCGCCAACTTCTCTACAAAGTACTGCTTGATGAGGTTCAGGTCGTACCTGCTACAGTTGAACCCCACCACCAAGAGATAATCTTTGCTTGCTGAGACTTCGATAACATATCTATGTCGGCCGGCAGATACTTCTTCCTAACCCCCTCCCTGATTGCCTTGCCTCTCATCTGCAGCTCGGTCACGAACTTCTCGACTAGCGTGTCGGGATCTCGTTCGCATATGTGTGTGATCCCTTCATGCATCGTATCCCCCAACGACACCGATATAGGAACGTGCTCGACCTCGAAGGTCAGGTCTTTGGTGGGTCTCGTGGTTTTTGACTTGTCGAGATACGCCTCGAAGTCGTAGACTATCTGGTGAGGGTACAGAGTCGTCTCCTCCTCGCGTGGCGATTGTGGATAGTAGGTATTCACCTCATTCAACCACTCGCACTCCCACATCACCACCAGCTCGTAACCCGCCTTCCTTATCTTGGCGTCTTGAATTTTCGTCCTCTTGTACAGCGATCTAGCGTTACCTCTCATGCAATGCCTCGGACACCCGTGCCAGTAGAATCCGTGAAACTGAAACACGGTCTCGGTCTCGTGACAGTAACCGTCGACCGGATCACCGGCCACCCACCTCTCACCACCGTGACCGCAGTCGGCGTGATGTATGTGCTTTCCCACCCTCTCCTCTTCTCTGCTCAACCATTGAATCGACCTCACACTCGCTGACCCCTTAGGATAGAACGCCTTCTCGTAGGCCGACTGTGGTCTCTCTACCCTCTTACCTGGACATGTCACCACGGTCTTCCCACCCATGTAGGTGGTCGCGTGCCTGTGCATGTTACACGACTTTGTGAACCGTTGTTGACATCCGGTGCACCCGTACTCGTTCGTCATCTTGCGGAGATTCGTCATGAGGAACGAGTGACCTCCAAACATTCCTATCGTCATTGTCTTCCCCCCAGCCACGTCGTAATTTGCCGGAACCTTCATGAGGTACCACACTCCATCGGCGGTGGGCTCGTAAACGCGAATACCCAGCTTGAAATGCTCTTCGACCTTCTTAATATCGTCCAGGGGGATTCCCTGGCTACCCGGTCCGTTATCATGTCCGAGGTATTCGCGAGCCAGAGCTCGTGCCTTCTCACAACAGCGGTCTGGTCTCCCTCCACATTGGATGGCTATGCACCTAAACAGACACAAGTAGTCGTCGTACGTGTCGACGGAATACATTCCCTTTTTCTGTCTTAACCAGTCTGGGAGTTTTCCCGCTCCCATGAGAAGTTGTTGAGCATCGATGATCATCTTCACCTCTACCGATATCCAACGAACGAAGGTCCATTTTGTGTTTGGTCTATCAACTTTGTCGATGTCCATTCTATCTTTCTCTCTATCGGATATCCAACTCTCCGCTTTGGAAATCTCGTTTATCCACGGACTGCCCTTTGATTGTTTGTGATATATCATCGTTTCGTTGGTCTCGATGTTCCTAATACGATAAGAGCACGAATACCTCAGATAACACGCCGTGGTCATCTCTGGGCGAATTTTATTAATTATGCGATTAGCGATCTCCCCGTCTACCCCCCTCTCGAAAGTCCATACTATCTTCCTCCTACCCCTATCAACAGTTTCCCTAACTTCGGCTTCTTCGGCGAGAATCCTGGGACCCTCCTCCACCAAAGCTCTGGCGATATCTCTCCTCCTCTTAGGAGGTCTCCCCACCAACCCTTGATAAATCTTATTGTAGTACGCCTTGCATATGGGTTTTCTACGTGCGCTGGGATCTTCTTTTACACGCTGCGCGTAAGCGGTGGCACGCAGACTGGCCGTCGTCTCGTTCTCCAATTTCTCGGAGCGTTTTTTTCGGGGTCAGCGGGCAGTCGTCCGGTCGAAACCGCACGCCGCATCCTCTCCTCGTAGACGACGGCTCGCGCGTCACTTATCCTATCTGCTATAGCTTTCTTGACTCTCAAACCTCTTAGGGAAATTCCCCAACTCTTAGCTTGCTCTCTCATTTGCTTTATGGTACGCATTATACTGAGTATAACCAATAGATTTTTATCTTCAATAGGGTGTAAGTTTATATGTTATTTGTAATAAATGTATGACAGATTGTTGTAATATACTTAGTATAACTTATGGATAACTTGTCTTTAATAGGGTGTCAGTTTATATTTGTGACAGATTGCTGTAATATACTGTGTATAACTTATGGATTTCTTATCTTTAATAGGGTGTCAGTTGTTATTTTATTCGTAATAAAAGTATGACAGATTGTTGTATATATATACTGAGTATAACATAGGGATTCTTATCTCTAATAGGGTGTATCTTCTCATGTCATAAATATATGGTCTCGCGGTAGTAGTATATAAGAGTCACAAATGATACCATCATGCGGTGGAAGGTGCCGCGCGTAGCCGGTGCCTTCCAGAGGTGATGGTATCATTGTGACTCTTATATACTACTCAATAGCATACATTTATACATTCTGTATACCATAAATGGAAAACGAAAGTATAATACTCGACCAGACATGCAACGACAATAGTCAGATAATCTGGCAAGGTCACCAGTATATATAAACACTCACATATAAAGCCGACATGTATTTACGTCACGAGCCGTCTCATCTGAATCTACATTGTTTACTGGTAGTTTTATGTTCACATTTCTTTTCAGAAAACAAACAGCCCATGTCTTATCTGGGTCTTGTCAGATTATCAGAAATGAAAGCTTAGGGATCCTTAGAGGAGCATTTTGAAATAGATGGAAACATGATAGACTTACCCTGTTTAAAATGTAATCCCATACATTAAAACATGTCCATGCTACGCCAACTAGCATATTCAACATAAAAACTGAACATCAATTGTACGCCCTACACACTGGTTCCCTGTATCGTGTATTACCAGAATTTGATTACGCTTCACCTGTGAACCGGGAAACAGTTATCGAAATAACATAGATTGTTATTTTAGTTAAATGTACATGCCCACTCAATATATTATAATATAGGGTGACAGATAGTTTTGTATATTATGTAGATATGACATTTTCTGGAAAAATAAACATTCATTCACCATACTCCACGTAGTTATTGGCATTTGATTATTATACAGTTTATATCGGACGTAAATTCACAAACTGATATCAGGGGAGATAAGCGTGTTTCCTTAAAATGTTAACGGACGTTACTATTTATTCTCTGTATTTATTGTGTGGTGTGCAATGATTATACTTTATAATCTGTCGAAAATATTATAGTTTTTTCTTCAGGTGACGCATTTAATTATATAAATAATTAAAAAATATCATGCCTCATTTGCATATGAAAATAGCCTGATACCACTGCCAGTCACTATCAGTAAAATGTAATATTACTAAATGATTATATCTGTATAGCGGGCACTTGTAATTTTTCGAACTGGTGGAATAGTGACACAATTATACACTTATTTAATTCCTATAAAGAACATTTTGTTCCTACTGAGTGGGCATGTACCTTTAAGAATAAAACCATAGGCTGTTGCGTTTACTGTGGTTACACTACATTTGGTCCGTTTAAAGAGCGTGGAGTCCGAAGGACTCCTCGCAAACTTTAAACAGATCAAATGTATTCTTCACCCCAGTAAACGCAACAGCCCATTAGTTTATTACTTATATTTACACTGCTTTTCTGATAGTTTCCAAACAGTAAATAACCAAAATGTGGCGTTAAAATTAAAAATAATCTTGTTTTACGTCATTTTGTCGCAATTCATGGAACAGCGAAGTTGCGAACTTTAACACATGGGCGGATCCAGGATTTATGTCTAGAGGGGGCGTGGATTTCAATTTTCATAAAATTCAGATTATTTGTTCTGCATTTGTTCTTATTTCTCATCAAAACTATATGTTGTTACCACTCAGTTGAACCGTTTCGACGAGACGGTTCAACTGAGTGGTAACAACATATATACACTTTGTGTCAGAAATAAGGAAATAATCTGATTTTTCCACGAAATAAAAATGGTTAAAATCTAAACTCGACCAATTGTATAGGGGGCGTGCGCCGTGACGTTCCAGAGCCGGCGAGATGACAGCATTCAGAAGAGGGTATCCACAGTAGGACGGGCACATCCTCACGTGGAGGTAGGCGAATAGTGGATTGGTTGATGCACAGTTGGTTGATTGATTGATTGATTGATTGATTGATTGATTGATTGATTGATTGATTGATTGATTGATTTATTGATTTATTGATTTATTGATTTATTGATTTATTGATTGATATGTTATGGCCGTTCAACAGTTATGGCTTATATAAACAAGAACATATCTGTATGAAGGCCCTGAAGGGAGTACCTTGCATTTCAGACCGGACCCGGGCCAGGCACCCTTACTACACTGGATAACTTGGCCCAAGGTGTGCCAGTAAGATTCACCGTTAACCCGTTCAACACTACATACCTCTTTAGCAGTGTTTGCAACAGTGTAGATCCAGTTGAGCCGGCTCATGATGAGCCAATTCTTCAGGATCTGCAGTTTTTGCCAGTAATTTTGATATTTTTTAGAAAACAAAGATCCCTTCTTATAAAGAAACTGGTCTGCAAATAATTTGTGTTACGATTGGATTGGCCGGAAAATTAACATATCACAGTCCATTCTTGTATATTAAGTAAACATGTACACATGTATATGAGCATACTGGTTACTAGTAACAGAGACCGCATGTTCTATTTCCTATTAGGTACATGCTGAAATAAGTTACAACCACATACAACATTGGCGACATAATTCCGTGTAGATCATCTGCATTCATAGCAAGTGCGATACAAGTGACCTCAGTTACATGATGTGTAGAATTTGTACTTAATACACCTTAGTGTGAACATACAGACGGAGATAACTGAAGTTGATGCCACTTAGTTGATTATAGTCAACTAATTCCTTGATAAAAGCATGTAACTAAGATTAACACCAACAGAGATACGGCCATAATGGACGAGAACGGTGGACAATATGCATGACACTATAATAAACAAACACTTACATTGATCAAAACATGTAACTATCATTGACATCAACAGAGATACGGCCATAATGGACGAGGACCGAGGACAATATGTATGACAATAAAAACAAACAAACACTTACATTGCAACTATTATTGACACCAACAGAGATACGGCCATAATGGATGAGGCTGGAGGACAATATAATATGTGCCACTATAACAAACAAACACTTACATTGATCAAAACATGCAACTATTATTGACACCAACAGAGATACGGCCATAATGGACGAGGACCGAGGACAATAGGTATGACAATGTAATAAACAAACACTATATTAATCAAAACATGCAACTATGATTGACACAAACAGAGATACGGCTATAATGGACGAGGACGGATTCTGCACGATAGTCGGCAGGCTAAAGGACATGATCATCCGTGGCGGAGAGAACATCTACCCACTGGAGATAGAGCAGGTGCTCTACACCCATCACCACGTGATGGAGGTACAGGTTGTGGGCGTGCCAGACCGCCGATTGGGGAGAAGATCTGCACATGGGTACAGGTGAAGGCGGGGCATACGGTCACGGAGGCGGAGATTAAAGACTTTTGCAGGGAGAAGGTAATTGGTAGAGTTACACCAACACCTGCGCTAATTATACCCCCGGCATACGAAGTATGTCGAGGGGTATAGAGTTTTCGTAATTCCGTCTGTCTGTCCGTCCACGTTAAAGTTTTCGGGTACCCATTATCTCTGCAATGGTAAGTCGGATTAACTTCAAACTTCAAACACATACTTCCTTATCATCATCCATATGTTCATTCCATACCACACCCTTGTGGCTTTCATGCCCAAGGTCAAGGTCATAATTTGCGTTAATGTTTTTTAAATATTTGCGTTCAAATTTGTTTTTGTCGGTCCAAGCGGTGGCCGGGGGTATAGTCATGTTTTTGTTTTACTTTAAAATACTTGAATATTGTGCTTGAAATCACGCATATTGATTGGCTGAGACTGAGCTGTGCTACAGCTCAGTCTCAGCCAATCAAACTGATTGATTGCCTGTTGAGATTGTAAATAGATGTTCAGAAACTTTGACATCTTGGCAAGATTCACGCAGGCGTTCTACCTTTAACGAATTACATCACTGGTTGCGTATGGGTACAGATAAAGGCGGTGCATTCAGTCACATACGCGGAGCTTAACGCATTTTGCAATGAACAGGTAATGGTAGATATATACGTTAAATACATTAAATAAATCTAATTTTCATAAATTAACACTGTAACAGGATGGTTGCAACTTGCGAGCTCTACTATCATTTTTAACTTAATATTTACTTCTATCATCACTGCGATATTACATTTGTATGTTTATTTGTGTGTGCCTACTCGTGTACAGTTTAAAATGTTTAAGTCATTAAACTGTTCATCTCTGCTAGCAAAACGTTTGTGAAGTATGCGTGTATGCTGTGTTACAGCACACATAAATTAGATAAATCCATCTGGTCCGACTATACTACGTATGTTATAGACTAAATTTATAATAGTATACTATATGGGGTGGGGCGGGGGGATATATGATATATTTTAGATTTAATGTGTTTAATGGCCAAAAGTTCGTCAGCAGCAAAACGTGGAACAGACAGTAGCGGCGGAGCTTCCGATCATAAACGTGCGAAATGTCTAAGGGCCGAACTGATTTGTGACGTATGAAACATTTCAACGAATCACATTTCCTGTTACAAATCACCAGCTCTCTTACCAACCAAGAATAAATTATTTCTACATTTGATGTAGGGTTTTCAAAAAAAATAACAAAACAACGAAAATAAGTTTTGTTTTGAAAATATGCTATCTCTTAAATTTCTCAATTTATAATCAAACCATTACATTGTAAATGGGTTACAACACGACATAATAATGTTTTAAACATCATGTGATAATATAAAATTACTGCCTTTTTGTGACGTCAATACGTGGTTTTAAATGTGATATCAACCTCGGACTTTGTCCTCGGCCGATATCACTTTTATAGGGACCTGTAAATATTCAGTTCTGATATTTGGATTCTTACCCCATCCAACAGGTGAAATATGGGATTCATAAAATATGTTTACAAAATTTACAATATTTTCCGTAAACGGCGTAAATAATTGACAACATTTTCAGAGTACATGTACTCTGCACAGTTTGTCAACTTGACCTTATTGACTCCGAAACTGGCAAAAGTTAGATTTTGAAAATCGCTCCACAAATGTAAAACTATTTAAAAAAATCTGTTGTTAGCCCTCATGTTAAATTCCCATATGAAATATTTGTTTTCGCAATAAAATCAACATTTGACGGAATTACATCTAATAAAAAAAATTGGGGAAGGTGACCTTTTTATTATTGATGAAAAAGTATTTACATTTAAATATGTTTTGGAGTTACTGTGTTTAATGGCCAACATCATAAACGTGCGAAATGTATAAGGGCCGAACTAATTTGTGACGTATGAAACATTTCAACGAATCACATTTCCTGTTACAAATCACCAGCTCTCTTACCAGCCAAGAATAAATTATTTCTACGTTTGATGTAGAGTTTTCCAAAAAAAAATAACAAAACAACGAAAATAAGTTTTGTTTTGAAAATATTCTATCTCTTAAATTTCTCAATTTATAATAAAACCATTACATTGTAAATGGGTTACAACACGACATACTAATGTTTTAAACATCATGTGATAATATAAAATTATTGCCTTTTTGTGACGCCGTCACAAAATGGCAATACTTTTATATTATGCCATGACTGAGTCAATACGTGGTTTTAAAAGTGATACATGTATCAACCTCGGACTTTGTCCTCGGCCGATATCACTTTTATAGGGACATGTAAATATTCAGTTCTGAAATTTTGATTCTTACCCCATCCAACAGGTGAAATATGGATTCATAAAATATGTTTACAAAATTTACAATATTTTCCGTAAATAGCGTCAAAAATTTACAACATTTTCAGAGTAATTCCGCATGTACTCTGCACATTTTGTCAACTTATGACCTTATTTATGAAATATATTGTAAATTTTGTAAACGTATTTAATTAAATTACGCAGATGTCCAAAGTACAAAATCATATAGCGTGTCTCATATGGTCTAACTGTTCATCATTCACCATCGCTTTATGTCAATAAAAATGGTTCAAGCAGATGTGCAAGCTGATTTGGATATACACCGATCGCAAAACACATACGCCCAATTTCTCCAGTCACAGCCATAAATGTTATAAGCCCATTTCTCCCATGTCGCGAGTTGACTGGCCATCAATGCCATATGCCCAAAGTCTCTAGTAACAGGTCACGAGTACGACTGGCCGTAACTGCTACAAACACCATTTCTGCCATAGCAGGTCACATATTACTTGCAAAAAGTGCAGATCCCGATGAGACGGCTCGTCACGAGCCGGCTCATCTGGATCTACACTCTTTGCCAATACCACTATATAGGTATGTTAAACGTGTTAAACGTGTCCCTCAAATAGTTTGAACCGAGTGGCGCACTTTCTACCATTAGTGTCTATTGCCTCTGCATGAATTTCTGTGGCGCCAAACTTAATATGCAATTCAACTGGTTTGTCTAAGCGCCGTCCCGATTGCGGTAAAGTTATATCCAGGGATCCTATC
>CM055274.1:81757857-81816480 GCA_029237695.1 Conchocele bisecta | reverse complement strand
GATAGGATCCCTGGAGATAACTTTACCGCAATCGGGACGGCGCTTAGACAAACCAGTTGAATTGCATATTAAGTTTGGCGCCACAGAAATTCATGCAGAGGCAATAGACACTAATGGTAGAAAGTGCGCCACTCGGTTCAAACTATTTGAGGGACACGTTTAACACGTTTAACATACCTATATAGTGGTATTGGCAAAGAGTGTAGATACAGATGAGCCGGCTCATGACGAGCCGTCTCATCTGGATCTGCACTTTTTGCAAGTAATATGTGACCTGCTATGGCAGAAATGGGGTTTGTAGCAGTTACGGCCAGTCTTACTCGTGACCTGTTACTAGAGACTTTGGGCATATGGTATTGATGGCCAGTCAACTCGCGACATGGGAGAAATGGGCTTATAACATTTGTGGCTGTGACTGGAGAAATTGGGCGTATGTGTTTTGCGATCGGTGTATATCCAAATCAGCTTGCACATCTGCTTGAACCATTTTTATTGACATAAAGCGATGGTGAATGATGAACAGTTAGACCATATGAGACACGCTATATGCTTTTGTACTTTGGACATCTGCTTAATTTCATTAAATACATTTACAAAATTTACAATATATTTCATAAATAAGGTCATAAGTTGACAAAATGTGCAGAGTACATGCGGAATTACTCTGAAAACTTTGTAAATTTTTGACGCTATTGACGGAAAATATTGTAAATTTTGTAAACATATTTTATGAATCCATATTTCACCTGTTGGATGGGGTAAGAATCCAAATATCAGAACTGAATATTTACAGGTCCCTATAAAAGTGATATCGGCCGAGGACAAAGTCCGAGGTTGATATCACTTTTAAAACCACGTATTGACTCAATCATGGCATAATATAAAATTATTGCCATTTTGTGACGGCGTCACAAAAAGGCAATCATTTTATATTATCACATGATGTTTAAAATATTATTATGTCGTGTTGTAACCCATTTACAATGTAACGGTTTTATTATAAATTGAGAAATTTAAGAGACAGAATATTTTCAAAACAAAACTTATTTTCGTTGTTTTGTTATTTTTTTTTGAAAACCCTACATCAAATGTAGAAATAATTTATTCTTGGCTGGTAAGAGAGCTGGTGATTTGTAACAGGAAATGTGATTCGTTGAAATGTTTCATACGTCACAAATTAGTTCGGCCCTTAGACATTTCGCACGTTTATGATCGGAAGCTCCGCCGCTACTGTCTGTTTATGATCGGAAGCTCCGCCGCTACTGTCTGTTTATGATCGGAAGCTCCGCCGCTACTGTCTGTTTATGATCGGAAGCTCCGCCGCTACTGTCTGTTTATGATCGGAAGCTCCGCCGCTACTGTCTGTTTATGATCGGAAGCTCCGCCGCTACTGACTTTTGGCCATTAAACACATTAAATCCAAAAAATATCATATATCACCCCACCCCACCCCATATAGTATACTATTTTAAATTTAATCTATAACATACGTAGTATAGTCGGACCAGATGGATTTATCTAATTTATCTGTGCTGTAACACAGCATACACGCATACTTCACAAACGTTTTGCTAGCAGAGATGAACAGTTTAATGATTTAAACATTTTAAACTGTACACGAGTAGGCACACACAAATAAACATACATGTAATATCGCAGTGATGATAGAAGTAAATATTAAGTTAACAAGAGCTCCGCGGAGCAAAATGTCCCGCCTGGCGCAGTTTGATAGTATATATGGAGCTTGTAATAACCTTGGGGTTAGTGAGCAACATGGGCTTTCAGTATAATGATGCGGGATGTTGTTACAAATGCATGTATGGAATATTTAAGCATAAACTGAGCGTTAATTTGTAAGTCAGTGACCTTGACCTTTGGGGTTAGCGGGCACCATGGGCTTTCTGTAGAATGATGCGGGATGTTGTTACAAATGCATATATGGAATATTAAAGCATAAACTGAGCGTTGACTTTTCCAAACATGGAAATTTCTAATTCAGTGACCTTGACCTTTGGGGTTAGCGGGCACCATGGGCTTTCTGTAAAATGATGCGGGATGTTGTTACAAATGCATGTATGGAATATTAAAGCATACATAAATTGAGCGTTAACTTTTCCAAACACGGAAATTTCTAAGTCAGCGACCTTGACCTTTGGCGTTAGCGGGCAACATGGGCTTTCTGTAGAATGATGCGGGATGTTGTTACAAATGCATGTATGGAATATTAAAGCATAAACTGAGCGTTAACTTTTCCAAACACGGAAATTTCTAAGTCAGCGACCTTGACCTTTGGGGTTTGCGGGCACCATGGGCTTTCTGTAGAATGATGCGGGATGTTGTTACAAATGCATATATGGAATATTAAAGCATAAACTGAGCGTTGACTTTTCCAAACATGGAAATTTCTAATTCAGTGACCTTGACCTTTGGGGTTAGCGGGCACCATGGGCTTTCTGTAGAATGATGCGGGATGTTGTTACAAATGCATATATGGCATATTAAAACATAAACTGAGCGTTAACTTTTCCAAACACGGAAGTCAGCGACCTTGACCTTTGGGGTTTGCGGGCACCATGGGCTTTCTGTAGAATGATGCAGGATGTTGTTACAAAAGCATGTATGGAATATTAAAGCATAAACTGAGCGTTAACTTTTGCAAACACGCAAATTTCTAATTCAGTGACCTTGACCTTTGGGGTTAGCAGGCACCATGGGATTTCTGTAGAATGATGCGGGATGTTGTTACAAATGCATGTATGGAATATTAAAGCATAAACTGAGCGTTAACTTTCGCAAACACGGAAATTTCTATGTCAGTGACCTTGACCTTTGGGGTTAGCGGGCACCATGGGCTTTCTGCAGAATGATGCGGGATGTTGTTACAAATGCATGTATGGAATATTAAAGCATAAACTGAGCGTTAACTTATCCAAACACGAAAATTTCTCTAAGCCAGTGACCTTGACCTTTGGCGTTAGAGGGCATCATGGGCTTTCTGTAGAATGATGCGGGATGTTGTTACAAATGCATGTATGAAATATTAAAGCATAAACTGAGCGTTAACTTTTCCAAACACGGAAATTTCTAGGTCAGCGACCTTGACCTTTGTGGTTTGTGGGCACCATGGGCTTTCTGTAGAATGATGCGGCATGTTATTACACATGCATGTATGGAATATTAAAGCATACATAAATTGAGCGTTAATTTTTCCAAACACGGAAATTTCTAAGTCAGCGACCTTCATTTGGGGGCCTTTGGGGTGCTGGGCACCATGGGCTTTCTGTATGAATGATCGGGATGTTCTTACAAATGCATGTATGGAATATCAAAGCATAAACTGAGCGTCAACTTTTCCAAACACGGAAATTTCTAAGTCAGTGACCTTGACCTTTGGGGTTAGCGGGCACCATGGGCTTTCTGTAGAATGATGCAGGATGTTGTTACAAATGCATGTATGGAATATTAAAGCATAAACTGAGCGTTAACTTTTCCTCCAAACACGAAAATTTCTCTAAGTCAGTGACCTTGACCTTTGGCGTTAGAGGGCATCATGGGCTTTCTGTAGAATGATGCGGGATGTTGTTACAAATGCATGTATGGAATATTAAAGCATAAACTGAGCGTTAACTTTTCCAAACATGGAAATTTCTAAGTCAGCGACCTTGACCTTTGGGGTTTGCGGGCAACATGGGCTTTCTGTAGAATGATGCAGGATGTTGTTACAAATGCATGTATGGAATATTAAAGCATAAACTGAGCGTTAACTTTTCCAAACACGGAAATTTCTAAGTCGGTGACCTTGACCTTTGGGGTTAGCGGGCACCGTGGGCTTTCTGTAGAATGATGCAGGATGTTGTTACAAATGCATGACTGTATGGAATATTAAAGCATAAACTGAGCATTAACTTTTCCAAACACGGAAAGTTCTAAGTCAGTGACCTTGACCTTTGGCGTTAGCGGGCATCATGGGCTTTCTGTAGAGTGATGCGGGATGTTGTTACAAATGCATGTATGGAATATTAAAGCATAAACTGAGCTTTAACTTTTACAAACGAATATTAAAGCATAAACTGAGCCTTAACTTTTCCAAACACGGACATGTCTAAGTCAGTGACCTTGTCCTTTGGGGTTTGCAGGCACCATGGGCTTTCTGTAGAATGATGCGGGATGTTGTTACAACTGCATGTATGGAATATTAAAGCATAAACTGAGCGTTAACTTTTCCAAACACGGAAATGTGTAAGTCAGTGACCTTGACCTTTGGGGTTAACGGGCAACATGGGCTTTCTGTAGAATGATGTGGCATGTTGTTACATATGTATGTATGGAATATTAAAGCATAAACTGAGCATTAACTTTTGCAAACACGGAAATTTCTAAGTCAGCGACATTGACCTTTGGGGTTAGCGGGCACCATGGGCTTTCTGGAGAATGATGCGGGATGTTGTTACAAATGCATATATGGCATATTAAAACATAAACTGAGCGTTAACTTTTCCAAACACGGAAGTCAGCAACATTGACCTTTGGGGTTTGCGGGCACCATGGGCTTTCTGTAGAATGATGCGGGATGTTGTTACAAATGCATGTATGGAATATCAAAGCATAAATTGAGCGTTAACTTTTCCACACACGGAAATTCCTAAGTCAGTGACCTTGACCTTTGGGGTTAGCGGGCACCATCGGCTTTCTGTAGAATGATGCAGGATGTTGTTAAGAATGCATGTATGGAATATTAAAGCATAAACTGAGCGTTAACTTTTCAAAACACGAAAATTTATCTAAGTCAGTGACCTTGACCTTTGGCGTTAGAGGGCATAATGGGCTTTCTGTAGAATGATGCAGGATGTTGTTACAAATGCATGTATGGAATATTAAAGCATAAACTGAGCGTTAACTTTTACAACTGGACCATTTCTAAGTCAGCGACCTTAGCCTTTGGGGTTTTGCGGGCACCATGGGGCTTTCTGTAGATGATGCAGGATGTTGTTACAAATGCATGTATGGAATATTAAAAGCATACACTGAGCGTTAACTTTTCCAAACACACGGAAATTTTCTAAGTCAGTGACCTTGACCTTTTGGGTTAGCGGGCAACATGGGCTTTCTGTAGAATGATGCGGGATGTTGTTACAAATGCATGTATGGAATATCAAAGCATAAACTGAGCGTTGACTTTTCCAAACACGGAAATTTCTAAGTCGGTGACCTTGACCTTTGGGGTTAGCGGGCATCATGGGCTTTCTGTAGAATGATGCAGGATGTTGTTACAAATGCATGTATGGAATATTAAAGCATAAACTGAGCATTAACTTTTCCAAACACGGAAAGTTCTAAGTCAGTGACCGTGACCTTTGGCGTTAGCGGGCATCATGGGCTTTCTGTAGAGTGATGCGGGATGTTGTTACAAATGCATGTATGGAATATTAAAGCATAAACTGAGCGTTAACTTTTCCAAACGAATATTAAAGCATAAACTGAGCCTTAACTTTTCCAAACACGGAAATTTCTAAGTCAGTGACCTTGACCTTTGGGGTTTGCAGGCACCATGGGCTTTCTGTAGAATGATGCGGGATATTGTTACAAATGCATGTATGGAATATTAAAGCATAAACTGAGCGTTAACTTTTCCAAACACGGAAATTTCTAAGTCAGTGACCTTGATATTTTGGGTTAGCGGGCAACATGGGCTTTCTGTAGAATGATGCGGGATGTTGTTACAAATGCATGTATGGAATATCAAAGCATAAACTGAGCGCTAACTTTTCCAAACACGGAAATTTCTAAGTCGGTGACCTTGACCTTTGGGGTTAGCTGGCACCATGGGCTTTCTGTAGAATGATGCAGGATGTTGTTACAAATGCATGTATGGAATATTAAAGCATAAACTGAGCATTAACTTTTCCAAACACGGAAAGTTCTAAGTCAGTGACCTTGACCTTTGGCGTTAGCGGGCATCATGGGCTTTCTGTAGAGTGATGCGGGATGTTGTTACAAATGCATGTATGGAATATTAAAGCATAAACTGAGCGTTAACTTTTCCAAACGAATATTAAAGCATAAACTGAGCCTTAACTTTTCCAAACACGGAAGTCAGCGACCTTGACCTATGGGGTTTGCGGGCACCATGGGCTTTCTGTAGAATGATGCGGGATGTTGTTACAAAAGCATGTATGGAATATTAAAGCATAAACTGAGCGTTAACTTTTGCAAACACGCAAATTTCTAATTCAGTGACCTTGACCTTTGGGGTTAGCAGGCACCATGGGATTTCTGTAGAATGATGCGGGATGTTGTTACAAATGCATGTATGGAATATTAAAGCATAAACTGAGAGTTAATTTTTGCAAACACGGAAATTTCTATGTCAGTGACCTTGACCTTTGGGGTTAGTGGGCACCATGGGCTTTCTGCAGAATGATGAGGGATGTTGTTACAAATACATGTATGGAATACTAACGCATAAACTGAGCGTTAACTTATCCAAACACGAAAATTTCTCTAAGCCAGTGACCTTGACCTTTGGCGTTAGAGGGCATCATGGGCTTTCTGTAGAATGATGCGGGATGTTGTTACAAATGCATGTATGGAATATTAAAGCATAAACTGAGCGTTAACTTTTCCAAACACGGAAATTTCTAAGTCAGCGACCTTGACCTTTACGGTTTGCGGGCACCATGGGCTTTCTGTAGAATGATGCGGGATGTTGTTACAAATGCATGTATGGAATATTAAAGCATACATAAATTGAGCGTTAACTTTCCAAACACGGAAATTTCTAAGTCAGCGACCTTGACCTTTGGGGTTTGCGGGCACCATGGGCTTTCTGTAGAATGATGCAGGATGTTGTTACAAATGCATGTATGGAATATTAAAGCATAAACTGAGCGTTAACTTTTCCAAGCACGAAAATTTCTCTAAGTCAGTGACCTTGACCTTTGGCGTTAGAGGGCATCATGGGCTTTCTGTAGAATGATGCGGGATGTTGTTACAAATGCATGTATGGAATATTAAAGCATAAACTGAGCGTTAACTTTTCCAAACATGGAAATTTCTAAGTCAGCGACCTTGACCTTTGGGGTTTGCGGGCACCATTCGCTTTCTGTAGAATGATGCAGGATGTTGTTACAAATGCAGGTATGGAATATTAAAGCATAAACTGAGCGTTAACTTTTCCAAACACGGAAATTTCTAAGTCAGTGACCTTGACCTTTTGGGTTAGCGGGCAACATGGGCTTTCTGTAGAATGATGCGGGATGTTGTTACAAATGCATGTATGGAATATCAAAGCATAAACTGAACGTCAACTTTTCCAAACACGGAAATTTCTAAGTCGGTGACCTTGACCTTTGGGGTTAGCGGGCACCATGGGCTTTCTGTAGAATGATGCAGGATTTTGTTACAAATGCATGTATGGAATATTAAAGCATAAACTGAGCATTAACTTTTCCAAACACGGAAAGTTCTAAGTCGGTGACCTTGACCTTTGGCGTTAGCGGGCATCATGGGCTTTCTGTAGAGTGATGCGGGATGTTGTTACAAATGCATGTATGGAATATTAAAGCATAAACTGAGCGTTAACTTTTCCAAACGAATATTAAAGCATAAACTGAGCCTTAACTTTTCCAAACACGGAAATTTCTAAGTCAGTGACCTTGACCTTTGGGGTTTGCAGGCACTATGGGCTTTCTGTAGAATGATGCGGGATGTTGTTACAAATGCATGTATGGAATATTAAAGCATAAACTGAGCATTAACTTTTCCAAACACGGAAAGTTCTAAGTCGGTGACCTTGACCTTTGGCGTTAGCGGGCATCATGGGCTTTCTGTAGAGTGATGCGGGATGTTGTTACAAATGCATGTATGGAATATTAAAGCATAAACTGAACGTTAACTTTTCCAAACGAATATTAAAGCATAAACTGAGCCTTAACTTTTCCAAACACGGAAATTTCTAAGTCAGTGACCTTGACCTTTGGGGTTTGCAGGCACTATGGGCTTTCTGTAGAATGATGCGGGATGTTGTTACAAATGCATGTATGGAATATTAAAGCATAAACTGAGCATTAACCTTTGCAAACAAGGACATTTCTAAGTCAGCGACCTTGACCTTTGGGGTTAGCGGGCACCATGGGCTTTCTGGAGAATGATGCGGGATGTTGTTACAAATGCATGTATGGAATATTTAAGCATTCCATTGAGGGAAACAGAAGTTACAATGAATTTACCTGAGCGTTAAGTTTTAGAAACAGAGCTAAACGCAAAAACTTAAGGTTGAATGCATGTGAAAAGTAGGTCAATCAACCATGAAAACTAGGTCAATGTCACATGGGCTCCCTCTGTGTGAGATGCTTACACCACAGTGTTGATGTATACCAAGTATGGAGGTCGTAGGTGTTATAGTTTTCTGGAAACTGACCTAAACGCAAAAACTTAACGTGAAATGTTGACGCCGCCGCCGACGACGCCGCCGACGCCGCCGACGCCGACGCCGCCGACGCCGACGGAAAAGATATGCCTATGTCCCGCTTCTGCTAAAGCAGGCGGGACAAAAACGATAGTAGAGCTCGCAAGTTGCAACCATCCTGTTACAGTGTTAATTTATGAAAATTAGATTTATTTAATTTATTTAACGTATATATCTACCATTACCTGTTCATTGCAAAATGCGTTAAGCTCCGCGTATGTGCCTTTATTTGTACCCATACGCAACCAGTGATGAAATCGACTTATTTAAAGGTAGAACGCCTGCGTGAATCTTGCCAAGATGTCAAAGTTTCTGAACATCTATTTACAATCTAAACAGGCAATCAAGCAGTTTGATTGGCTGAGACTGAGCTGTAGCACAGCTCAGGCTCAGGCTCAGCCAATCAATATACGTGATTTCAAGCACAATATTCAAGTATTTTAAAGTAAAACAAAAACATGACAAATATTGACAAGACTAGAGACTATACCCCTGGCCACCGCTTGGACCGACAAATACAAATTTGAACGCAAATATTTAAAAAACTTTAACGCAAATTTCTAAAGTAATTTGACCTTTACCTTGGGCATGAAAGCCACTAGGGTGTGGTATGGAATGAACATATGGATGATGATAAGGAAGTATATGAAGTTTGAAGTTAATCCGACTTACCTTTGCAGAGATAATGGGTACCCGAAAACTTTAACGTGGACGGACAGACGGACGGAATTACGAAAACTCTATACCCCTCGACATACTTCGTATGCCGGGGGTATAATTAGCGCAGGTGTTGGTGTAACTCTACCAATTACCTTCTCCCTGCAAAAGTATTTAATCTCCGCCTCCGTGACCGTATGCCCCGCCTTCACCTGTACCCATGCGCAGATCTTCTCCCGCAATCGGCGGTCTGGCACGCCCACAACATGTACATCCATCACGTGGGGGTGGGTGTAGAGCACCTGCTCTATCTCCAGTGGGTAGATGTTCTCTCCGCCACGGATGATCATGTCCTTTATAGTGGGAGGGACGACGCATCAGATAAAAGTTCCCATGGGCATGGAATGTTAAAGTGAACAACTTTATATTCTACCATATCCCATAAAGTCAAAAACTGCTGTTGTCATTTTTTCTGATGACCTTTAGTGAAATTGAACAAAGGTCAAAGGTCAACTGTAATTTTGGGCAGAAGAATGCCATATTATGTCATTATACCAAGGCAGACATGTGGTTGTACAATGTTTAAATGCAGATTATTGTAGTAATATTGTCACCAATGCAATACGAAGGGCTCCCACATTTACAAAGTGTCCAAAACAATATTAATTTACATATAATATCTCAAAAATGCGGCCGAAAAGAGTGTTTTCCATATTTCCTGCCTCTAACCATTTATTTAAAATAAAACTTCGACCTGTCACGTGTTCCTCAGATGGAATCAACTATTTTAAATGCATTACATTCAACATAAATCGCGCTGGGTGACATACGTCATGTTATTAGCCATAACGTATTTAACACGCTGTGATTGTTTCGTTTCGAAACAGTTGCAATTTGTGTAATAAGCGCGCGAAAGTTGTGCAATCGTAAAAATTGTTACTTTCTTGCATTACGCTTTGCAATAAACTTGTTCTGTGATTGTTTTGCTCTTTAACTTAGTGTTATCGAGTATAAGCATTATAGTAACGTTGCTGTCGATTAGAACCCTCAATGATGGAGTGTCAATTAGTGAGTCCAGATGTCACCAAAACGGCAAGACTGGATACAGATTTCAATCTGTGCATAAAATGCCAGCAAGCAGATAGCAGACCACTTGTAACAAACCCATCATTTGAAGCTTACTCAAGGTTTCTTTCATTTATTCATCAGCTTGGTGAGTACGGAGATGGACACTTTCCGGATATCAGCCGAAGTCGCATTAACCTCACTGCAACAGAATTGAAGGCAAAAAATGCTTCATGGCACCGCACATGTTACAGTGAGACATGCCACATGCGTTATCTTGACCGTGCTAAGACCCGTTTTGAAAAGGCCTGTGGCGATGGAGACAGTCAGAAACTTCGGAAAACTCGCGGTCGCCCCATCTACAGTCAACGACGTGTGTGTCCAAGATTCGTCTGACCGTGGTACTAGTAATACTCATTTTAAACGATCATTGACAGTTCAATACCAGACACACCTTTATTTTTTCTGTCAGGAGGATATTCCTGACAAGGGTGTTCACGAGGTAACGACTTTCAACGCAGGTGAGCAGTTGCGTGAAGCTGTCTATAAGACTAAGAATGCCAAATGGAAAGTTCAGCTCAATACGGCCATCTCCGCTGCAGATGCTTGTGTCATTGATGTCAAGTATCATTTGACATGCTGCGTACAACATGTGCAACGGGCTGCGGCCAAAGCAGACCAGGAAACTCAGGCACGTGACACGGAAGAAAAAAACGTTGGTATTATTGCTTCCGATGTTGAGTTTATCTGCCTCATCGGAGGTCTCCTCAGCAATGGAACTGTCATCAGTATGGGCGATCTGCGAACAACGTATAATTGCATTCTCCACACGAATGGCATTCGCAAGTTACAGCGTGAGCGTGATCGACATCTGAAGGAAAAATTGATCTCTCATATAGACGGTCTTCAGTTCATGACACCAAAACGCCGCAACGAGCCCGAACCAAAAGATGTCTGTAATCTTTGTAAATTCACATGGTTCCGTAAGGAAAATACCAACAACTGATTGTAAATACACATTTCAAGCTTTTTATATAGTTGTGTGGTCCTATCATGCGTCTACTGTCTGTTCCAAGAGGATGGGTCAGTCGAGGATTAACTGGATGGGTACAGGAAGTCATGACCCAGCCCTGCTCTTGGTAATTTTATCCACAATTTCCGAATAGTTGAATGAATTTGACGGCTGTATATCGCCCTGTTACCTTTATAATTCGATGTGTTCATTTGTTTTTGAATTGGTAGTTAAGACTCTGACAAATTGTACATCAATTACACCGTCCCATTTCGGGCGGTGCCACAGCATATAAGCAAGGGAAGTTCCTGAACAACAACAACAACAAACATGTGGTTATGTTAGGTGGTCTGCACACGGAAATGGCCCTCTGTAATACACTGGGAGATGTATTGGATGGTTTCTGCTGGACAACGGCACTCACAGATGCAGCCTTAGCGTCCTCTGGCACACCTAACTCGAACCAGGCATGCCCACCAAGTCACACTCTTGACCCTGCATACTCTCCAGAAGGAGGCTTTCGTGCAGAGCGAGGGATCAAACGAGTCTGTCATGGCTTGGAGAAACGACATGCTGAAGAGGAGTTCTACTTTCATGTACTGGGACTTGATCATGAAATATGAAACCCTAATTCTCATCTTCATCAGGGCTCACAGAGAGAATAATTTTCCTCTCTATGTGGAAGTCTTGGAGAAACTCACACCGCTGTTCTTTGCCTTGGATCATGTGAATTACTCACGGTGGGTGCCTGTCCACATCAGGGATATGAAGTCCTTGCCCGACACTATCAATTATGAGTTTGGAAAGTGTTTTCATTGGGTCCTTTCCAAGACCACCAACAAGTTCTCTACGATCCCATTTGACCAGGCTCATGAGCAGGAGAACAAGATTGTGAAAGGTTCGGGTGGTGCTGTTGGGCTTACAGAAAAAACCCTGTTGCCTTTCGATGGTGGATGCTCTCGAGGCCAGAGATGGCCAGATTGCTGTATCATTTTGAGGAAGAATACCTTCCTGATGATGACACAGAAATCCCCAAGAACTTCCAGCACCACGAGCAGGGTCTCTTGACACAGAAGACCTTCCAGCGACAGGTTACCAGCCTCTACGAAACCATCAGAAGAATGGGAAACCCATTCTTGGATGATTTCCCTGATCTAGTAACTCTCGATAATCGCATCTGTACAGACAAATCAGTGGTAAACACAATGCGCAACATGGAGGATATAGGCAAGAACCAGTACCAGGAATTCGTCAAGAATGTGCTTGATGTGCGCAGCCACTCTATCCATGACCCAATCAAGAGGGATTCTCTGGCACTCTTCAGGAAACCTCAACACAAGGCAACATCTAAGCAGGGGAAGAAGATCAAAGTGCTTCAGAACAATGTGGCACTCTTTGGCCAGCTATACATACCCATGCAGAATCGTGAAGGTGACTTGGCCGAGTTATTTGCACACGACATACAGTCCTTCCCTCCTTCCCTCTCGGACTTTGGCAAGCTTCATCTTCCAAACACGAAGTTTGACATGCTGCAATGTCTTGAGCAGTCCATGCAATCAGAGCCACAATCGACTTACGACTGCAAGATCCTGGATGGTGCTGTCATCGTCCACTGCCTGCCCACTACCAGCGTCAGCTCCTTCCACGAGTATGCAGACAGGGTTTTCATACCATACCTAGAGAAGCAGCTACAGGCTGCCACAAGGTTGGATGTAGTGTGGTACACATACATACCAGACAGTTTAAAGGAATCTATCCGGGAAAAGAGAAGCAAGGGCGTGCGCAGGAAAGTGTCGGGCGATACAAAACTTCCGGGCAATTGGGTGGACTTCCTCCGTGACCCAGACAACAAGAAGGAGCTGTTTTCCTTTTTGACTTCCAATGTTGAAAAGTTCAACTGGCCATCAGCCATCAATGCAATCTGTGGCATCTATTGGAACCAGCATCCCCCATGCGAAACTGCAATCATGAGGAGGCGGATACCAGTATCGTGATGCATGTACTGCATGCACTGGCGCATGGAGCAAAGACTATTCAAGTGCGTACCGTGGATACAGATGTTGTAGTCATCATTGCAGGGACATTCCATGATTTCATTTCGACTCAACCATTGGCCGACATCTGGGTAGCCTTTGGCATGGGCAAGAATTATAGGTTTTACCACATCAACTTTAGCTGTGCGAGCCTGGGGGAGCCACAATCACGAGTATTGCCTGTGTTCCACGCATTTCAGGTAGTGACACAACATCTGCTTGGCAGGCCTGGCAGGCCTATGAAGACGTCACAGAGACATGTGTGTATCTGGCAGGTCACCCCTTCCAGCGGCTCGATCTCGACGACGACCCTTTCCAGAAGCTCGAGAGACTCACTGTTATCATGCATGACAAAACAAGTCCTTTGAGCTCTTCTGCCAGACGAATCGAGCAATGGACAAACTGCCACCCACCAACGATACGCTACTCCAGCATGTCCTACGCGCAGTGTATCAAGCAGGAATATGGACACAAGCACACAAAGACAGCTAGTGGTTCCTTCTCCACATAATGTTGTCTGGACCAAGGTATCAGAGTCGTGGCTACCAGTTTGGGTGACAATTCCAGAGGTTTCCAAATCGTGCAGGGAGCTGATCAAATGCTCCTGCAAAGGGGACTGCTCAAACTGCAAATGTGGCAAAGCTAATCTGGACTGCTCACCATTTTGCAAGTGCAAATATACTCCATAGAACATTGCAAACTGTGTGTTCCTGCAAGAGACATCACAGAATAATGTCACATTAATAATTCAAGAACTATGGCTGTTGTTATAAACACATTACATTCCAACTCAACACCATGCACTGGTCTAGCCTTGGTGGTGTAACATATTAAGGTGCAAGTAGAACTACCCTGATACCCAGATTAATAAAGCATTACAGCGGTTACTTGCTTGAAAAATGAGTTTTGTCTGTACCATTTAAATTACTGTAGATGTTCTAATAAGTGACTGTCTTGGACATATTTAATGTCATCTTCAAAATTGTGTCTGTAAGACACAGCAATGCCACCATTGGCAGCGTTTTCTCGAAAAACGGTTAAGTCAATAACGTGGAAAAAGTAGGTCACGGTCAAATCAAAGTCAGATACTACATATTAGTTTTGTAGCACACCACTAGGCAAGTATGTTGTGCCAGTTTGGTGGCTGTGGGTGTTGCAGTCGCTGAGAAAAATACTTTTCAAAAACAAGGTGAACCAAACGTGTGACGGACGGACGGACGTTCCAACATTTCGGGTTTATGGGCTATTTCCATTGTTTGAAGAACAAAGAAAACGCCCCTAAACAACAATAGAGTTTATGAGCTACGGACGTTCCAACATTTCGGGTTTATGGGCTATTTCCATTGTTTGAAGAACAAAGAAAAAGCCCCTAAACAACAATAGAGTTTATGAGCTTACGGAATATTACAAAGGAATCTTTTGTTCCTAACCACGCCCCTAAGCTCTCAAACCCCCGGACGTTGGCCCGGACTGACACACACACGGACACACGCACGCACAGACAGAGAGGTACAAAAAAGACTGCCCCACTGACATTCCGTCATGGGGGCATACGTACAATGAGCGCACAGTGGGTGGATATTCGGCGCAAAAAAACTTTATTATTATGATTATTATTATATATGGCGGCCATCTTGGATTTTGGTGCTTTACATTAAAATCTCTGGAGGGCTCCTAGGCTAACATTAGTTAATAGGCCCTAAGGGAGCCTTATGCCAAATATGGTGCTTTTATCAGTCAGGTAACGGTAATTTCACTATACCACCTAACTATGGCAGTGGTATCAGGTTATTTTCATATGCAAATGAGGCATGATATTTTTTAATTATTTATATAATTAAATGTGTCACCTGAAGAAAAAAGTATAATATTGTCGACATATTATAAAGTATAATCATTGCACACCACACAATAAATACAGAGAATAAATAGTAACGTCCGTTAACATTTTAAGGAAACACGCTCATCTCCCCTGATATCAGTTTGTGAATTTTGGTCCGATATAAACTGTATAATAATGCCAATAAATACGTGGAGTATGGTGAATTAATGTTTATTTTTCCAGAAAATGTAATATCTACATAATATACAAAGCTATCTGTCACCCTATATTATAATATATTGAGTGGGCATGTACATTTAACTAAATATAACCATTTATGTTATTTCGATAACTGTTTCCCGTTTTACAGTTGAAGCGTAATCAAATTCTGGTAATACACGATACATGGAACCAGTGTGTAGGGCGTACAGCTGATGTACTGAAATCAAACTAGTCGACGATAGTTTCGGAGTACCTCAGCGTGTTTCTTTCCGGTAGTACGGATTACTCGGCTTTATTCATTCAGTTTGCCTTCGTCAACAATGAACCAATGATGATTATTGCGAACTGAATATTCTGCATAAATCGGTGTATTAAAAGCATTTCACTATGTAAGTTCAACATAATTACACAGAAATAGATACTTTAATATTTTATTAAGCATTTAATATTTATAAATTTAGATACTATTTTTATTTTATGAGGTTCCAAGTCATTCCGACGCTGTTCGTCCCGAAATCGGCCTGTAAATTATGACATGTGCATGGTGCCACGAACTATCAGAACATATCTCAAATATGTCCAACTATAGCTAAATAAATGTTTAACTGAGGATTATATTCACTCAGTTAATGAATAAGTTAAAGCATTTTAATCAGATTATTGTTTGGAATCCTGTTGTGTAGCAGTTTAATACACAGGTAACATCGCAACACTAAATATTACCCCACCTGCTTGAACCCACATTAAAGATTTACAATGTGAATGCATGCGTATTGACTTGAAAGTTGAATACAATGAACTTATTTTAGTGGCCATGTGGTTTAAGCAGGTCATGAATGACATGATTTCAAGTCAAGTTGAATGTAGCTTAGATAATCTTGGCTATACGGATAAGACTTTTACTACTTCATCTGTCTTGTATGCTTTCTGTATCCTAGCTGAGACACCTACTGCTGTGTTTTTGTCCCAATAACAGCTTATTCTTTCTCCCGAAGCTTATTCTTTCTCCCGAAGCACTTGTAAAAAAGTACGTTTTATACGGGTAAGTAAACAATAACTCGAAAATGGACAACTGGTGACCCCAGGACCCCTATTGCGACCCCTTAAAGGGAATGTGACGGCACGAACTCCCGTCTATGTTGTCTAGTATACATGTCCCAACAACAGGAACACACGATTGAGTGGCGCACTTCTCCCGAAGCACTTGTAAAAAATATATTTATCAGGGTATGACAAAAATAACTCGAAATGTCCAACTGGTGACCCCAGGACCCCTATTGCGACCCCTTAAGGGGAATGTGACGGCATGCACGCCCGTCTATGTTGTCTAGTATATATGTCTCAATAACAGGAACACACTATTGAGTGGGGCACTTCTGCCGAAGCACTTGTAAAAAAGTATGTTTTATCCGGGTATGACATAAATAACGCTCAAATGGGCAACTGGTGACACCAGGATCCCCATATGGACCCCTTAAGGGGATGTGACGGCATGAACCCCCATCTAAGTTGTCTAGTATATATGTCTCAACAATAGGAACACACGATTGAGTGGGGCACTTCTCCGGAAGCACTTGTAAAAAAGTATGTTTTATCCGGGTATGACATCAATAACGCGAAAATGGGCAACTGATGACCCCAGGATGCCCGTATGGACCCCTTAAGGGGAATGTGACGGCATGAACCCCCGTCTAAGTTGTCTTGTCTAGTATATACGTCTGAATAATAGAAAAACACCATTGAGTGGTGCACTTCTCCCGAAGCACTTGTAACAAATTATGTTTTATACGGGTAAGTAAAAAATAACTCGAAAATGTGCAACTGTTGACCCCAGGACCCCTATTGCGACCCCTTAAGGGGAATGTTACGGCATGAACCCGCGTCTACGTTGTCTAGTATATATATTTGATTAATATGAACACACGATTGAGTGGGGCACTTCTCCCGAAGTACTTGTAAAAAAAAATGTTTTATGCGGGTATGGAAAAATAACACGAACATGGGTAACTGGTGACATCAGGACCCCCATTGCGACCCATTAAGCGAAATGTTACGGCATGAACCACCGTCTATGTTTTCTAGTATATATATCTGATTAATATGAACTCATGATCGAGTGGGGCACTTCTCCCGAAGTATTTATACAACAATATGTTTTATCCTGGTATGACAAAAATAACTCGAAAATGGGCAACTGGTGACCCCCAGGACCCCATTGCGACCCCTTAAGGGGAATGTGACGGCATGAACCCCCATCTATGTTGTCTAGTATATATTTTGGAATAATAGGAAGCATAGATTGAGTGGGGCACTTCTCCCGAAGCACTTGTAAAATAATATGTTTTATCCGGGTATGAGAAAAATAACTCGAAAATGGGCAACTGGTGACCACAGGACCTTCATTACGACCTCTTAAGGTGACGACATGAACGACCGTCTAAGTTGTCTAGTATATATGTCTGGATAATAGGAACACACGATTGAGTGGGGCACTTCTCCCGAAGTACTTGTAAAAAAAAATGTTTCATTCGTCTATGGAAAAATAACTCGAAAATGGGCAACTGGTGACATGAGGACCCCTATTGCGACCACTTAAGGAGAATGTAACGGCATGAACCACCGTCTATGTTGTCTAGTATATATGTCAGAATAATAGGAACACACACTTGAGTGGGGCATTTCTCCCGAAGCACTTGTAAAATAATATGTGTTATCCGGGTATGACAAAAACAAACCGAAAATGGGTAAATGGTGATCTTTGGACCCCCATTGCGACCCCTTAAGAGGAATGTGACGGCATGAACCTCCGTCTATGTTTTCTAGTATATATGTCTGAATATTAGGAACACACGATTGAGTGGAGCACTTCTCCCGAAGCGCTTATAAAATGGGCAACTGGTGACCCCAGGACCCCCGTTGCGGCCCCTTAAGGTGAATGTGACGGCATGAACCCCCATCTATGTTGTCTAGTATATATGTCTGAATAACAAGAACACACTGTTGAGTGGGACACTTCTCCCGAAGCACTTGTAAAATAATATGTTTTATCCGGGTATGAGGAAAATAACCCGAAAATGGGCAACTGGTGACCCCAGGACCTTCATTGCGACCTCTTAAGGTGAATGTGACGACATGAACGACCGTCTAAGTTGTCTAGTATATATGTCTGGATAATAGGAACACACGATTGAATGGGGCACTTCTCCCGAAGTATTTGTAAACAAAAATGTTTCATTCGTCTATGGAAAAATAACTCGAAAATGGGCAACTGGTGACCTGAGGACCCCTATTGCGACCACTGGACCTTAGTGTGATATCGACCTTGTACAACATGTCACATAGTGTACCCGCGGGCTGTACTCCTCCCGTGTCGCCGACCTATACAGCATGTCACATAGTGTGCCCGCGGGCTGTAGGCAGACCATACTTATCCCGTGTCCCCGTCATTTACAACATATACCGTAGTGTACCAACGTACCGTACTCGTCCAATATCGCCGACATATACAATATATCACATAGAGTACAGACGTACCGTACTCCTCCCGTGTCGCGGACATGTACAACATGTCACATAGTGTACCGTGTACCGGCGGACCGCACTCGATATGTACCACATGTCACATAGTGTACTGACTGGCCAAGTCACATAGTGTACCGGCGGGCCAAGTCACACAGTGTACCGATGGACCGCACTTCCCGCTCCACACCTGTGTCCCCGACCTATACAACATGTCAATTAGTGTACAGGCAGGCCATACTTATCCCGTGTCCCCGTCATTTACAACATATAACCTAGTGTAAGAACGTACCGTACTCCTCCCGTATCGCCGACATATACAATATATCACATAGAGTACCGACGTACTGTACCCCCCCCCCCACCCCGTGTCGCGGACATATACAACATGTCACATAGTGTACCGGCGGGCCGTACTCTTTCCGTGTTGCCGACATATACGACATGTCACTTAGTGTACCGGTGGGCTGTACTCTTTCCGTGTTGCCGACATATACAACATGTCACATAGTCTACCGGCGGGCCGTACTCCTTCCGTGTCGCCGACATATACAACATGTCACATAGTGTACCGGCGTGCCGTACTCCTCCGTGTCGCCGACATAAGTATACAACATGTCACATAGTGTACCGGCGCGCCGTTCTCCTTCCGTGTCCCCGACCTGTACAACATGTCACATAGTGTACCGGCGCGCCGTACTACTTCCGTGTTGTCGACACATACAACGTATCACCGTGTCTCTGACATATACAACATGTCACATAATGTACACTCAGTCGTCACTCCTCCCACCCCACCCCACCCCCCTCCTCCTTCCCCCCTTGTCCCCGTCATTTACAACTTGTCCCCGTCATTTACAACATATCACAGTGTACCAACGTACCGTACCCCTCCCGTGTTCCTGACCTGTACATTATGAACAATAGTAATCTACCGGCAAACTTTAATCATTTTTTACAGACCCTTTATTAAAATGAACATAGTATTGGATTTAACAATGTTGTGTTTATCGGTTTTGTCAGGCCTTGTAGTGCAGCGGCTAGCATACTGGTATTCGTACTAGTGACCTGGGTTCGAGTCCCAGTGGGGCACATTCTCGTTAAACAAGCATTGTTATTTTCAATTCTACTGCTAGACATATTGAAGGGTGCTTTCTCTGCATCTGCCTGTGTATTGTGTTAGCCCGTTTCTGACGGAATGCAAAAACTATAGCTTGTACCACAATAACCTACTGCGGTGTACATTAGAAACTGGAGTTATTGTTTATACTTTTAGCAAGCCATGATCTTTACCTATGTACCTTTTATGCTCAGTAGTTTCAACAAATTTAATTTGCTTCCAAGATAAACTTGCAAACTGTCTCAGATGATGTCTCAAATATCCAATATGTATTTTTTCTCTACATGCACAGTAACTGACATTTTAAATCCAGCACATGAAGCCCTGTCTATGTTGTATAATACATATATCTGAATAATAGGAACACATGATTGAATGGGACTTGTGATCTCAGGATCCCCATTGCGACATATTAAGGGGAATGTGACGGCATGAGCCCTGTCTATATTGTCTAGTATAATCATCTCAATAACAGGAACACATAATTGAGTGGGGCACTTCTCCCGTAGCACCTGCAAAATATTGTTTTATGCGTGGTTGACAAAAAATAACACGAATGTGGGCAACTTGTGACACATTGTGACCCCTTAAGGGAAATGTGACGGCATGAACCCTAGTATATGCTGTCTAGTATATACAGCTGAATAAGGAGAACATAAAAATGAGTGGTCACTTTTCCCGACGCGCATGTAACATATTATGTTTTATCCGGGTATGAAAAAAATAACACAAACATGGGCAACTGGTGACCTGAGGACCCCATTGCGACACCTTCAGGGGAATGTGACGGCATGAACGCCCGTCTTTGTTGTCTAGTATATATCATAATCTGTCGGTTGTAACAAGAACACAGGATTGAGTGGGGCACGTCTCCTGAAGCACTTGCGACGGCATAAATCACCGTCTATGTAAACACAATTCTTTACAAGTGCTTCGGGAGAAGTGCCCCACTAAACAGTGTGTTCCTATTATTCAGACATATAAAAACGACAATATAGACGGGGGTTCATGCCGTCGCATTCCCATTAAGGGGTCGCAATGGGGTCCTCAGATCACCATTTGCACATTTTCGCGTTAATTGTTGTCATATCCGGATATAGCATATTTTTCGGAAGACGGGCCCCACCACTCAATCGTGTGTTCTCGTTATTCAGACATATATACTGGACAACATAGACGCGGGTTCATGCCGTCACATTCCCCTTAAGGGGTCGCAATGGGGGTCCTCAGATCACCATTTGCCCATTTCCGTTTTATTTTCGTCATACCAGGATAACACATATTATTTTACCAGTGCTTCGGAAGAAGTGCCCCACCCAAGTGTGTGTTCCTATTATTCTGACATATATACTAGACAACATAGATGGGGCTTCATGCCGTCACATTCCCCTTAAGGGTTCGCAATGGGGTCCTCATGTCACCAGTTGCCCATTATCATGTTGTTTTTGTCATACCCGGATAAAACATAATGGGGGTCGCAATGGGGGTCCTCAGATCACCATTTGGCCATTTTCGTTTTATTTTTGTCATACCAGGATAAAACATATTATTTTACAAGTGCTTCGGAAGAAGTGGCCCATTCAAGCGTGTTTTTTATTATTCTGACATATATACTAGACAACATAGATGGAGGTTCATGCCGTCACATTCCCCTGAAGGGGTCTCAATGGGGTTCCAAAGATCACCATTTGCCCATTTTCGTTATCTTTTTGTCATACCCGCATAACACATATTTTTTTACAAGTGCTTCTGGAGAAGTGACCCACTCAATCGTGTGCTCCTATTATTCAGACATATATACTAGACAACATAGACGGGCGTTCATGCCGTCACATTCCCCTTAAGGGGTCGCAATGGGGTCCTGGTGGTCACCAGTTGCCCATTTTCGAGTTATTTTGTCATACCCGGATAAAACATATTTTTGTATAAATGCTTCGGGAAAAGTGCCCCACTCAATCATGAGTTCATATTTATCAGATATGTATACTAGAAAACATAGACGGGGTTTCATGCAGTCACATTCCGCTTAATGGGTCGCAATGGGGGTCCTGATGTCACCAGAGTTGTCCATGTTCGTGTTATGCATGAAACTCTTTTTTTTACAAGTACTTCGGGAGAAGTGTCCCACTCAATCGTGTGTTCATGTTAATCAGATATATATACTAGAAAACATAGACGGGGGTTCCTGCCGTCACATTCCCCTTAAGGGGTCGCAATGGGGGTCCTGAGGAGTTGTTTTTGTCACACCCGCATGAAATAATTTATTTTTGCAAGCGCTTCGGGAGAAGTGCCCCACTCAATTGGTTGTTCCTATTATCCAAAAATATATACTAGACAACATGGACGGGGGGGGGTTCATGCCGTCACATTCCCCTGAAGGGGTCTCAATGGGGGTCCTAAGATCACCATTTGCACATTTTCGTTTTATTTTTGTCATACCAGGATAAAACATATTATTTTACAAGTGCTTCGGGAGAAGTGCCCCACTCAAATGTGTGTTCCTGTTATTCTAATATACATACTAGACAACATAGACGGGGTTTCATGCCGTCACAGTCCCCTTAAGGGGTCGCAATAGTCACCAGTTGGCCATTTTTGCGTTATTTTTGTCATACCCGGATAAAACATACGTTTTTACAAGTGCTTCGGGAGAAGTGCCCCACTCAATAGTGTGTTCCTATTATTAAGACATATATACTAGACAACATAGATGGGGGTTCATGCCGTCACATTCCCATTAAGGGGTCGCAATAGGGGTCCTGGGGTCACCAGTTGCCCATTTTCGAGTTATTTGTGTCATAGCCGGATAAAACATACGTTTTTACAAGTGCTTCGGGAGAAGTACCTCCCTGAATCGTGTGTTCCTATTGTTGGGACATATATTCTAGACAACATAGACCGGGGTTCATGCCGTCACATTCCCCTTAAGGGGTCGCAATAGGGGTCCTGGGGTCACCAGTTGCCCATTTTCGAGTTATTTGTGTCATAGCCGGATAAAACATACTTTTGTACAAGTGCTTCGGGAGAAGTGCCCCACTCAATCGTGTGTTCCTATTGTTGAGACATGTATACTAGACAACATAGACGTGGGTTCATGCCATCACATTCCCTTTAAGGGGTCGCATTAGGGGTCCTGGGGTCACCAGTTGGCCATTTCCGACTTATTTGTGTCATTGTCGGATAAAATATACTTTTTACAAGTGCTTTGAGAGAAGTGCCCCACTCAATCGCATGTTCCTAATGTTGAGACATATATACTAGACAACATAGACGTGGGTTCATGCCGTCACATTCCCCTTAAGGGGTCGCAATAGGGGTCCTGGGGTCACCAGTTGCACATTTTCGAGTTATTTTTTGACTTACCCGTATAAAACATAATGTTTTACAAGTGCTTCGGGAGAAGTGCCCCATTCAATGGTGTTTTCCTATTATTCAGACGTATATACTAGACAACTTAGACGGGGGTTCATGCCATCACATTCCCCTTAAGGGGTCGCAATATGGGTCCTGGGGTCACCAGTTGCCCATTTTCGAGTTATTTTTGACTTACCCGGATAAAACATAATTTTTTACAAGTGCTTCGGGAGAAGTGCCCCACTCAATGGTGTTTTCCTATTATTCAAACATATATACTAGACAACTTAGATGGGGGTTCATGCGTCACATTCACCTTAAGGAGTCTAATTGGGGATTCTGGGGTACCAGTTGCCCATTTTCGCGTTATTTTTGTCATACCCGAATAAATCATATGTTTTTACAAGTGCTTCGGGAGAAGTGCCCCACTCAATGGTGTGTTCCTATTATTGAGACATATATACTGGACAACATAGACGGGGGTTCATGCCGTCACTCATATTCCCCTTAAGGGGTACAATTGGGGTACCTCTTGGGGTCACTAATTGCCCATTTTCGTGTTATTTTTGTATTGTAATATTTTTCAAATTCTGTTTTCAAAGTGTAACATTCTATTATATTTTCATTATTATTACTATTATCTATATATACAAACAACTTTCTTCACAGTCTGGTGTGTGATCTTGCTCATTGTATCCTTGTATAATACACGCTTGGTCCGTTATAAACTATTGCTAATGGGTCCGAAAGTTATCGCTAGCGTGTTATTGCTAATGCTTATCGCTAAGGTTAAAGAGCTTGATTTTAGCAATTGATGTTCAGTTTTTATGTTGAATATGCTAGTTGGCGTAGAAAGGACATGTTTGAATTTATGTGATTACGGTACATTTTAAACAGGGTAAGTCTATCATGTTTCCATCTGTTTCAAAATTCTCCTCAAAGGATCCCTAAGCTTTCATTTATGATAATCTGACAAGACCCAGATAAGACATGGGCTGTTTGTTTTCTGAAAAGAGATGTGAACATAAAAATACCAGTAAACAATGTAGATTTCGATGAGACGGCTCGTGACGTAAATAAATGTCGGCTTTATATGTGAGTGTGTATATATACTGGTGACCTTGCCAGATTATCTGACTATTGTCGTTACATTTCTGGTCGCGTATTCTACTTTCGTTTTCCATTTATGGTATACAGAATGTATAAATGTATGCTATTGGAATGTTCCTTTCTTGTTTCACGTTATGCACCAGTCAATGGAAATCCCCCCCCCCCCACCTGGCCCGGGGAATAGCGGGGCTTATAATTTTGACTCAGTTAAAGCCCCGCTATGTCCCCGCAGTGCGGGGCAATCTGGCTGGTTAAACCCCGGGTAAATGGCCCCGCACCCCGGGGACATCAGTAAGGTTAAATCCCCGGTAAAGGCCCCGCACTATATTCCAAAGCTGATATTAAAAAAATTGAGAAGAGAAGGCTTGTTCAATCAGTGTGTATATATGATGTACACAACATTTAAAAATAACAATTCAATCACTGGGTACAACCCAGTCTAGAGGACAAAGATTGATTGATTGATTGAATATTGTTTAACGTCCGTTCAACAGCAAAGGTCATTACAGACAGGTCGGCAGTTTCGAATCCCTGCTCAAAGAGGACAAAGAATTCATCACTGACCTTTATACATTATCTTGTTCTGGGGCGATTTTACGACTGTTTGCACAATTTCCATCTTAGTGGACTCTCCCCACAAGCAGGGCCTACTGCAGACTACTTCTAACCTCACCAAAATCACTGGGCGCCAGTCTCCATTTACTCAGCTCTTAATATACAAGAATCAGGAAATACGGTTGATTTATTTTAGCAGTCAGAAGCAACAAACTGGTCCGGCCGACTCCATTGGTCTGAGGAGCCACACATGGGTACGAGTACTGCAGATTATTAATAGCTGCTTTAGATTTACGCTACCATGATTTGGTGTCTGTCTGCTGTCAGATGGCTCTTCAGTCACACCAATAAAGTAACTTAATCCCATTCTTATCCACCAGCCGGTGGTACAAAAAGCAATGGAGAATGCAACACCAAGTTTGAAATCAGAAAAGGACTATAGCTTTATATTCTGACATGTACTGCATGTTTAGATATCAATCAAGGCAGTGAAAGAACTCAATATTGTCACATGTATACAATGTAGAAGACTTGACATAAATGCTGGGTTCCAGCTAGAACATGACCTCCAAAAAATATGTGTCTCATCATGGCCCTAGAACCACCAGACCTTCCCAATATTTTAATCGGCGTAAACCTGTCCGGTGGCAACTTTCGTAAAAGACCGGTGTCAACTTTCGTGTTTAATTTATTTGTCGATTATTTGACAACGACATTTTATCAATTTTATCAAAAATATCGGAATGCTATGCGATGTAATTTTGAATATGAAACTTTCAGAAGAAACAAGTTTTACAATCCATCCGTAATTGATGAAGATATCGCACTTACAACATGAAAAACAGGCAGATCTCAAGTTGTAAGTGTGATATCTTCACCAATTATGGATGGATTGTAACACTTTTTCTTCTGAATGTTCCATATTCATAATTACATCGCATAGCATTCCCATTTTTTTTAAAAAATTGCCGTTGTTGTAAAATAATCGTGAAATAGTAAGATCACAATATTGTGAAGGTCCGGCGGTTTCAGGGCCGTGCTCATGGCAGACAGTTGTATCATACAGTGATACATGTTGTCTGACGCCCTCATACAGTGATACATGTTGTCTGACGCCCTCATACATATAACATGTTCTGACGCCCTCATACAGTGATACATGTTGTCTGACGCATTGTCCCCTGTGGTGTGGGGGAGGGATCAGCAGCATTCATATGACAGATGAAATGGTGTTTTACGGCTTATCAACTTTTTCATTCATTTATAGCCGGGAATACACCTGTATCAGGGAGATAAATAGTAATTCAGATCTGAATTTACGAAATCTCAATTTGGTGCCAGGTTCCCTTACCACCCCAAATCACTTGGCTCCCCGCCCCGCCCCCTTTCACCAGGCTTTTATGAGAAGCAGGGGATACTGTGATTTATTCCATCGTAGGAATCAGTAGCACCACTGCAGCTGATCCCCCCCCCCCACACCACAGGGGGTCCTATGATAGAATAAGCCACATTATCCTCTGCTTCTCGTAAAAGTCTAGTAAAAGAGGTCCAAAACCAAGTGATTTGGTGTAGGTGTGCCCGGGGACAACACGCAGTGATATCATGGTTATAGTTCAATAAATAAAGACTGCTGAGATCCAGAAAAAAACTAGTTAAAAAGTATGTTAAAGCCCCGGTAAAGCCCCGGGGTTACGTCCCCGCATATTTTGGCGAAGTTAAAGCACCAGGGTTTTCCCCGCAGTGCGGGGCATCGTGACAGGTTAAAAACCCCGGGGTATGCCCGGTTATGTCCCGGCTATTCCCCGGGGCAGGGGGGGGGGGTGGGGGGGTGGGGGGGGATTTCCATTGACTGGTGCGTTAACGGGGAGTGATCGAGTCAGGCGCGGATACATAAATAATTGCAGGGGGGGGGGGGCCGGTGTCTGTACTTACAAATCGGCGTAGCCGACCTCCGCGAGCGCGATGCGCATTGTGAAGTCGGAGGGAGGGGTCTGGGGGTTCTCCCCCTAGGAAATTTTTAAATGCCAGATCGCCGCAGATGCGATTTCCTGACACCTAGGCCACGAAAAAGTCATATAACTATTCGAGTATTGTATATTTTCTTCTCTTTTTTTGCCGGGAGCAGGGTGGGGGGTCCGGACCCCCGGTTATTGGTTATTGGATTTGTACGGAAATATATTTCGGCGTACGAGTTCGTTCGGCTGGACCGAGTCGGTCCGCATAACGAACGAGTACGCCGAAAATCATAAGATAGACAAGAGGTATAATATGTACAAAAGACCAGGAAATATAGAGATTCATTTAGTACATCAGTAACTCCATTTTACAATTATCAAATGTCAATAAGTGTCTTATCATTATTTCCCAAATATCAACACTGCAATTATCAATTACATTGTACAATAACAACACTTCAACATTTACTCACCAAGTCACTGATACTACAAAAATTATATCGTCTCTTATAATTCTTCCAACATATAAATCACTGTTTGTATAGTCTTCAATAATCTCTATTATGGTAATTATATGTTCTTCCACAAGGTATACCGTTGTATACAACCCTTCATAGTTGTTGTTTATACTAACTCAATACTGTAACCACTATACACAAATAGTTTATGTGTAACTCAATTAACGAAAGGATACAAGATTTAGTCCAACCGTAATCCACCCGTCTGTCCTGATTCTGCATCTCTCTGTATCACCATATTACTGATAAACACAGATCAAACAATACTGGATTGGCTTCCCCATATTGGAAATCAACAGTCACTCCACATTGCGAAGGGTGGGTCCATATCAGCTGCCCGATCTGCAATTACATACCCATTTACCCCTTTACGCCCATGTATATTACTTAATCCTCACCCAACCCATATTTCAGTAAAATTCCACACAATTCACAAAGTATTACTTGCAATTACAGTACACTTACCTCTCTACTGCAAACTATTCTCTGCTATCCATATACTGGTGGTAACCACGACATCCGTCTGAATACAAGTCGATATCCACTCTATGTCACCATGTACATCGTATCATCTCCTCACCACATTGTCAATATAAGGTTTGATCATGTTTGCTGTGGCCGGAGGGAACTGTTTGAATCCCAAGGCCGCAGGCCGCGGGTTCAAACAGTTCCCGAGGGCCACAGCAAACGTTTGCACACGGCTGGACATGATCAAACGTTATTGTTACATTTCCAACAAAAAACTGATGTAATTTGAGCATTATATTCAGTATTTTCAATACTTTTATAAAATCGTCCCATTCACGTAGATAATTTTCGGTATGCATATTCCGGGGCCGCGTCATGAATGTCTTGAACGTCATGAAGTAGTGACGTCATGAAGGCACTTCCGCGTAGTGACGTCATGAAGGCACTTCCATTGCGCGCGGCCCCGGAATGAGCATTGTCTAAAGCCATGTGCAAACAGCACGCGCTATTTGTTTTCGACATATGTGCAAACAACGGAAACCATGTAACAATATTATATTAATTTCACTTATATTCCGACCTAGAACTTGGTCATTCCTATCAGTGTTTTCACCACACAAGCTATGTCCCAACTGACCAAATTACTTGTATCTCACTCAGTCAATCAATTACTAATCCGCTCACCCAATATGCCAACATATACTCACCGTTTCTGTCATGCATACCTGCCTGGGGGTTACAAACCTGATTAACTGAAAGGAATAGTCTAGCCTATTATATCAATTTGTGACAGTCCGTCTGTCCTTCTGTCCATCACAACAATTAACATTGGGGTTAATCTGCAATAACTTCTGTTTCTATTGATGGAATGCTTTAATATGTTATAGGTGTATTTGTAACATCATCCTGCATCATTCTACAGAAAGCGTATGGTGCCCGCTAACCCCAAGGTCAAGGACTTAGAAAAATGTTTTGTTTCAAAAACTGTACACTTCATTATAACTTCTCTTTCCCTCAATGGAATGATTTAATATTTCATAGGTGTATTTTTAACAACATCTCGCATCATTCTACAGAAATCACATGGTGCTCAATAACCATAAGGTTATTACAAGCTCCTTGTGTACTATCAAACTGCGCCAGGCGGGACATCTGGCTCCGCGGAGCTCTCGTTAATGTTCGCACTCTGTATCCTTGTCCACGCAATAACTCAAGTTCTACTTGATGGATCGTAACCAAATTTGGTACACATCTTTATCATGGGAAAACAAGGAATCAACTTCATTTTCAAAATGTTCAGATGACTTATCTCCTATTGGCGGCCTTTGTTATTAATTGTTCGCTCTCTGTATCCTTGTCTGCCCAATAACTAGAGTTCTACAAGACGGACCACAACCAAGTGTGGCACACATGTTTATCATGGTAAGAGGAATAACCCTATTGGTTTTCAGTGAGTCATCTCCTCTTGTTATGGATCCGCCGAGAATCGGCGATGCCCTATAGGTTTCACCCTGTCTGTCCGTCTGTCTGTCTGTCCGTCAGTTTATTTTTTTGTGAAAAATGTTTTGCAAGAGTATCTCAAATCACCTATAATTCCAGTTTGTCTTCAGCTAATATCTTCATATTGCACACATACATTACTTAATAACGATACATCATTCCACATTAATACAATTACCTTCGCTACTGATCGTACGTACGTCCCTCTGTCTATTTTTTGAAAGTTTTGGTAACAGTTTCTCAAATCACCTATAATTTCTGTTTGCCTTCAGCTAATATCTTCATATTGCACACATGCATTACTTACCGTCCGTCTGTGTGTTTATTTTTTTTTGAAATTGTTTGTAAGAGTTTCTCCAATCACCTATAATTTCCAGTTTGCCTTCAGCTAATATCTTGTATTGTACACATGCCTTACTTGAGTAACGATACGTCCGTCCACATTAATACAACTACCCTCCATACTTAGCATATGTCCGTCTGTCTGTCTGAATGTTTCAATACTCCCCCAACACAGATGCATTGCCGTCTGCATATAACATTTATATTGAACGGACGTAAAGCACTTATCAATATACCAACCAATAATTCCAGAAAATAAAGACTGAGTAGAATCTGGTGCTAGTGAAGAGCCGTGGAGCGTCGATATTCGTGGACCCGTTGTGAGCCGTGCGGATACCCCCTCAGTATATTGTCGATGTTCTGGAGCTCATGGACCTAGAGGAATTGTACCATCGGTATGTAGACCTAAATCATCAAGCTTGACTTGCCGAGTCTGAGCAGCTGCCTGATTTTCAGTACGAATTTGGAGCATTGACACTCATCTTTCTTTGAAAAGTGCTTATAGGAAACAGTTAGGCAAGACCCACATTCACACAAACATGAGAACCGCAAACTACCTGCCACAAAGTCAATGTTGCGGTTGCGCTGTCCTCGGTCTCGGCACATGCATTCGGCGTGTTTCGTCGGTACTACTACATATGAACGGTGTGGTAATCCTGTATAAAATACAAGGATTACGTCCCTTGAGATTTACATAATGCCATTTGCTTTGTTATTTATAGTTGTTAATTTTTACTATATATATAATTATATATTATAATATATTTCCGTACAAATCCAATAACCTATTCAACCCGTTCAACAAAACATCCTAATCATTAAATAAACCGATAGTGTGATGAAATGCGACTTTCTATTATTTGTGTTGAACAATCCGAGCGCCTGTAATGGCTTCAGTTTATGCAAATTGTAGCGTGTAGGAATACTAACTTGACAACGTCATTTCGCGCACCTGAATCGATACAATACACGAAAACCAAGACGGCTGACATCACTGCAGACACAACAAAACAGGGGAAAAGGCGTTAAATTTGGATAAAAAGCCATACTTAAAGTTTAAGTTAAACACGTGGAAGCCATGGGTATTTATCAGGATGACAGACACACGTATGCAGGTGTGAATTAGTGGACACTTATTGGGAGGTAGGACTGGATTGTATTTAGAAATGGGAGTCAGAGACATTTATTGGGATAGTGTATATTGGATATGTACATGTACATGCAACGATAACCTTTATAACCCGAGTATGAGTCGGACACTCAGTACTATTCGCAGAGCTTGAGATGTCTACACACTACAACCCGAGTATGAGTCAGACTTTCAGTACTCTAAGAGAGCTTGAGATGACTACATACTCTCATCATGTCTGCAATGTATTCGGAACCTCCCTCGAATCGAGTGAAGAAGTCATCGCACCAGTGATGCGGACAGATCTCCACACAAGCCTGGGGAAAGCTGCCGGACATGTCCGCTGGTGTGTCGTCCAGCGGTTACTGCGTCGATGATGTTACCCTTGGCCCGAGCGAAGCAGTTGCACCACTGTGAGGCGAACTAGACTCCACACGAGCCTGGGGATCACGTCACGACATATCCGCTAGTGGTCTTGGGGTCAACGTGGATGATGTTACCCTTGGCCCGAGTGTAGCAGTTGCACCATTGTGATTCGAACTAGACTACACACGAGCCTGGGGATCACATCTTGACGTATCCGCTAGTGCATGATCTTTGGGTCGCTGCGTCGATGAGGTTACCCTTGGCCCGAGCCAAGCAGTTTCACCACTGTGATGAGAACTAAACTCCACACAGGCCTGGGGATCACATCTCGACACATTCTGGAGGTTGTTGGAGGTTTTTGACGTCTTACACCATACTCTTAAGTCCATGTATTTACTAATTATTACAGATATTCAGCCTGCATCACTACCAAACTCTTTATACGTAAGCACAGTTATTTACTACTTACCCCCCTATTTATTATTAAAGGAACAGATGATGCATGTGTAATGGATTGATAAAGGTCATATTTACCAGTCTTGAAGCTAGTTAATCCATTATAGTTTTTGTGTGAAAGTACACTCACAATATCCTGATATAGTGCCAGGCGCAATTATTGTGAAAGTGTTGGGGAAGAAGAATAATGTTAGATAACGACCGTTTACATGAATGAAGTACAATTACATTTCAAACAGCTTTGTGATTGTCTGTGCTTATCGTTTGTGGGTAGATCCGAGATGTAATTCCATGATGCCCAGACGCCAAAGGTTCCTGTTTCCTCCGTTTTGTAATCCACATTATTGCATATTCTCGTGGATTATTGGCCTAGTTGGTACTCTGTAATATGTATTTGCGACCGCTATCAGGATTCCTGTTAGCAAAGTACTAGTCTGAAAAACAAAGCTTACTAGTCTGAAAAACACCGGTTAGCAATCAACTTGCCTGGTGTCGGCTCTCTGTCTGTTAAGGGTAACAGCATAGTGAGATTTACATTATTTCACTAGACTTCTACCACCTGCAAATGTATTAGTCATTTATAATATACTACTGGCCAGACACTTCTACCATTTCTGTAACCGGCATATCGCGAGCCTCCATCTCACTAGGTAGGTCAATGCCGTCTATTCCCTTCGCAGGGCTGGACACACATTGAATCACAGGTTGTAGCTGGAGGTCAATCCATCCGTATCGACAATAGTTCCATGTAATATATTCCCTTCGCAGGGCTGGATATACACGAACTCTATAATAACGGCTTGGTGGTGGTCCCGGGGGTGTGGTATAAACATTGTTAAAGACTAGTAGTTCTGCTGTACCCTATACATTAGGCCATTGTTCTGCATGTGAAGAAGATGTCGTCCAAGTTCCTGCAGCACCGTTGTATGGCTGCTAACAAGCATTGGTGCAGAAACATTACACTGGCCTTCCACAGCCGAGATGGGACGAGTATCTCTACTCTAGTTGTTTGGGCTATGCGATGGTGGCCACATCCGGTAGTACGTGGTCTGAGTGTGACCCCATGGTTGTCCTCAGTTCGAGCGTGGTGACGCTGCATGTAGCTGGTGACACTGCCGGTACAAGGTACGTTTGTCTGTGGACTGCTTTGTGTTGCACCACTGGAAATCGGTGTCCCTCCAATGTGTATGTCGGTGCATGGTTGTCATTTGTGCTGACCAATTTGCTGTTCGGGTATGACCCTGAAGCATCCACGATATGGAGCATATTTGCCACCATACGATTTGCTGCGAACTGTTTGGAAGCAGGCATCACACATTGTTTCATCTTCTTGACTAGTGCAACACAAGCATCTGCCATCCACAATAAGCGACTGTTGGCAGTACTAGTGTTCTTTAGCCTGGCAGGTGTTTGTAATTTAGTGCAGATCTGCAAGTGTTTGTCGCTGACGATGACTGGTGCGATGACTTCTTCACTCGATTCGAGGGAGGCTCCGAATACGTTGCACACATGATGAGAGTATGTAGTCATCTCAAGCTCTCGAATAGTACTGAGTGTCCGACTCGTACTCGGGTTATAACGGTTATCGTCGCATGTATATATCCAATATACACTATCCCAATACATGTCTCTGACTCCCAGTTCTAAATACAATCCAGTCCTACCTCCCAATAAGTTCAAAACAGGATTTCAAAACTATAATGGATTAACTAGCTTCAAGACTGGTAAATATGACCTTTATCAATTCATTACACATGCATCATCTGTTCCTTTAATAATAAAGTCGGGGAGAAAGTTGTAAATAACTGCATGTGCTTAGGGTCCAGAAATGCAGATTTGAAATCCAATGGGATATTCCCGCGCAGGTTCGGACAATGCTGGCAGCGCCAATATAGTAAACTTACATGTTACCTGCGTGACACGACACCCAATACACGAGTCCAATGTCGGGTATTGGGTCATGTCGGGTACAGGTTATATGCACATGTAAAGTGTACTACCAATACAAGTGAGAACACTATATAATATGACAATATACAGACTATATAATAGGACACTATCTCCTAACTATCCATGTGTGTGTGGAGAGTATCCCACGTCCAAAGGTCCAGCCTGTAGGAGACCCTGTCAATAGGTGTTGTCTGTCTGAAGTCCAAGTGTGTTCTGCCTATAGTGTTTAGGAATATGGATACACTTGATTGTATGCACTGGTTGACCAGACACACTGGGTGTGTCCATTTGTGCACTACCAGAATTGGCCTCGTACCACACTATGAAGCACGACTCACGTCTGTCACGAGGCCACGTCGCCTTCAATTCATCGGATCAACCTAATTTAGGAGTTGGTGATATAATCGGTCTGAAAGAAACGCATGTTGGAAATTTTATTGGCCAAACATTGAACAAGTTTTCTTTCCTTTGGGTATTTTGACAGTAAGAAAGGGCCCCGAAAGTTCGGAACGGTGAATTTCCATATAGTTGACGCTTTATGTCGTGTGTAATGATTGAGTATTAATAGTTGCACAAAACTATGTATATATACCCAAAACCAACGAAATTCACCCAAATCTACCCAAAATCGTCCCAAATACCCATATGACACCAACATTCTGACCATTTGTTCAAACACCTATGCTATAACCAGGATGAGGCAGACATGAGTCTGTCGTTTTATCGATTTCTTTTTATTCTACGAATTATACAAATCCCGCTCCCTGACCCCCCATATCGGGATTTGATTTGCCTCGTCTGTTTGTACCTCTGGTTACGGCCCTGCAAAGAAACACTAATTATCTCTTTGTTCCGTCGCCACGCTGTTTTTCATTGCTTCGTGTCTAACTCTTCGCCTAACTCTTCTAACTAACGAATGCCGATAGTGTAATTACGCAACGTAAACAAGTCCGCGTTCTTGACAACGAACGAAACACACGTCATATTTTCTCATTCTGTAACACAATGCGGTACTTGATAGCTAGAATACCATGTACAATATAACCTCTCTAAACCGGACACGCAGGCAGTCTCTGTATCCTTAGTTTTATGGGTTCCATTGTCATCTATCTCTGACGATAGTGCCTGTTCACGTTCGTAGAACACATCCGCATACATTGGTATAGTCCAATTAGTTGGGATATCAACTTGAAACTTCATATACACATTGATCACCATCCTTATTTCCATTGTATACCCTACCCATGCTGCCCAGGACCCCATTGTCAAGGTAAATGGCTTTAAAGTTTTGTTATAAGTTTTACTTTAAAGTTTTTTCCAATTGCTATATCTCTGTGATCGCTTGCGATATGAACTTGAAACGTCACATACACATTGATCACCATCCATATTTTCATTATAAACCCTATCCATGCTGCACAGGAGCCCAAGGTCAAGGTCAAATGAATTAGAATTGTGTTTGTTAAATTGTGCTTTCGTTAAAGCTTTTTCACATCGCTATATCTCTGTGACCGCTTGGGATATCAACTTGAAACTGCATATACCCATTTATCACCATCCATATTTTCATTGTAAACCCTACACATGCTGCCCAGGAGACAAAGGTCAAATGACTTAGAATTTTTGCTTAAGCTTAGGATAAAGTTTTTCAAATTGCTATATCTCTGTGACGTCTTGCGATATCAACTTGAAACATGATATACACATTGATTACCATTTATTGTGGTTAATAAGCATACTACACAAATACCCAGGGTCAAGGACTTTGAATTTCAATCCAGGCGTCATCGTGCAGAATTTGTCGGATTTACCGACCATCTAGTTTTTAAAGACAGCTTTGCTGGCAGTTTCCTGTTATGTCAAATTCGATTTATTTATGTCAATAATTAGATTTATCGATGTCCATAATTCGATTGTTTTATATTACTAACTAATAAATGCTGAATAAATAACAATTCGGCATCACATAGCCTCCAATATGCGGCTGTGACTGGAGAAATGGGGCTTGTGGACCAGTGTAGATTCAGATCAGCCTGTGATTCCGCTGCATCCGCACAATGTGATGATTCTGTACCGTTCCCCATTCCACCAATGAAACCTCCGTCATGTTTCTAACAGTTATGAATATAGATAGCGGAAGTAGTCGTATTTTCACCGGAAGTTGTTTATTTCATCGATGAGAACATATGACTTTTATTTACATCGTATAACTATGTATTTCATGGGTAGGTATATAATCCATATCATTATCATGCTACAGGAGTGTGCTATTGGATCAGGAGCTATACTGGTCAGAAATCGCATAAACCCCATTTCTCCAGTCACAGCCACATACAGGCCTGCCAAATCACACCCAATTGTTTAGCAAACAAAATACAGTGAAACCTCTCTAAACCGGACACCCTGTTTGTTTTTGTTGGGGTTTAACGGCCTATCAACAGCTAAGGTTATTTAAGGCCGGGTCAATGGGTTTAGTACTAAATACCATATATTACCTGTACAAATGGGAAAATCCCAAAATCAGAACTGAATATTTACAATAAAACAACACACTATATATTCAGCCCTGAAATCATAATAATCCTGATGTGATGCCAGGTCCTCGCCACAACAGAATCACTTGGCCCCATCCCAAAAGCAGTAGGGTCAGTAATACTCTTATTACTTTTATAATGGGCAATAACCCAATTCAACTCCCAGGTAACAACAAAAAGAGCCAAAGATAAAAACGTACTTGAGGGCCAAACCAGGCATATCGTTATTCCTATAAGGAGGAACACCTACCGTTAATTTATGCCGTGGCGTTCACCCGATCAACCACCCACTCCGTATGAGGTCCACAGGGTATCCGGTTTAAAGAGGTTCCACTGTAAATCAGGCATTTGATTATTCCATTCTGAACCATAGTTGTGTTCTATGCGATCACAAACAGACATTATATCACCTCAGATAAATGACCAAGCAACTAATCAGAAAGGTTCCACTGTACATTACAGGACGAAGATGGACGATACATGGACGGACAAAGATATTGTTGTGGCCATCGACTTCGGGACAACGTATTCCGGCATAGCCTTATCCTTTCTCTCCGATTACAAACGTGACACGCCTAAAATATATAGTCCGGAATGGAAGTCACGGAGTCACCCGAGCACGAGGAAAACGCCCACTGTATTGCTACTGAATCCGGAAAAGAAGCTGGACTCGTTTGGGTATGAGGCAGAAGAACAGTATGCGGACTTGATTGATGAAGAAAAGCATACAGAGTGGTTTTATTTCACCAGGTTCAAAATGGGGCTGCATGGCGATACAGTGAGTTGACAGAATGGATGTATTTTAATGCCGATGCACGAACATATGAGGACTTTATATGAGTGATGACGTAATATCATATTTATACGAACAAGTTTACTGATTTAATAATAAACGAGGTTCAGCCGAGTTTGTTTTATAAACTCAATAAATGGGTTTAGTAAATTAATAAATACCATATTAAATATCAGTACGATTGTGGATTATATCAATGATTTATGGTGATATATGTCTATGATTATATTTATTGCATAACTACAGAATCATACATGGACGCCACTCTGATAATATCTGAATGCAGTATATCCCTTTAGATGCTTTTGTCATTTGAGGCAAGCCATATAATTGTGTACATAAAAGTTGTGGATATTTCATGTATTTAAAAAAATACGATATTTACCGTAAATGCCGTCGTTAATTGACAGAATGTTCGCAGCAATTCCGAAATAGGAAGCATCGCTTGTGAAAGCAAAAACGATATATGCACTCATGAGATAAAAGTACTGTTTAGAGCACGGTTCGTCCGTATGTACGAGGAGATAATCCGCGAGATTCAGCCGTGCTCTATGTAATTTATCCCACCCCCGTGCCCGTACCATGCCTGGTTTTCCTAATAACCCGGCGACAAAACTCGGCAATATGTGTGACGTGGGAGACTATGGATATATTCTATATATTTCAGAATCTGTCGCTCGAATCGACAATCAAAGACGCGGAGGGGAGAGAATTTCCCGCACTGCAGATTGTCTCCCTTTCAATCGGATATTTCAAATCGAAAATCATCAGCATTGTTAAAGAGCGGGAACCGCGTTTGGATGAAAGTCAGATATACTACATCATCACGACGCCGGCCATTTGGAGCGAACGAGCCAAGACGTTTATGCGTGTGGCCGCTGAAAAGGTATAATCGGGTTGCTGGGGTGGGGTGGGGGAGGCGTAAATGCTGTTTAAAAATCGACCGATCAATCAATCAGTCAACACATCAATAAATGAATCAAGCCAGACATCCAGCCAACCAGCAAACCAATCAGCAAACCATCCATCCATCCGCATCCATCCATCCATCCATCATCCATCCATCCATCCAAATTCAACCGTTACAGACGGGTATCCCGGCAGACCATGTGAGGATCGCGTTAGAACCAGAATGTGCCGCGGTATTCGTGAAAACCCTCGGATTGGCGTCATACACGCGAGGGGCTGCCAAGGGATCAGCTACCCCGATGTCCCCAAATTCCTGCTATATGGTCATAGACATGGGCGGTAAGTAGTATGGTGTACGAACTGGGTCAAAACTAAGATTACAGGTGCACCTATACAATGCTACAGGTCCACCTGTAAAATATGCAAGTGGAACTATAAATGTACAGATCCACCTGTAAAATATGCAAGTGGACCTATACATTTACAAGTGCACCTGTACAAAATAAACCTGTAAATTTTATAGGTCAACCTGTACTTTTAGTTTTGACCCAGTTGGTACACCATAAAGTAGGCAGGCGTAAATATCCAATAACAGGCTAGTGTCTTTTGATAGAAAGTGTATCGAGCAATTTAGGAAACTCGTAGGAATTCCGACGTGTCCGAAAGGTTTAGTATTCCAGGCTAGTATTTTGTTTATGTCATGTTTATCAGACAGGGCTAGGAAACGCATAGCAATTCCGGGGCCCGTTTCACTAAACATCGTACGACAAAAATGTTCGTAAGTGCTAATTTAGGATCGTCTGTAAATTGCAATTGATGCATATGCAGCCTGTGCTCAATAAATGTAAATCCAATAATTGTTTACAAGAAACAATTACTAAAGGTACATGCTGTTCTTAATATCAAAGACATCATCTGAGACATTTTCTTGCACAATAAACATTCATTCACAATTTCCCCACGTATTTATGTAAATGTAAATGCTTGGATGTATCAACAGCACTGGCTCGATGACCTTGCATGTCGTCTCCCAAGAAGGGGAGATAGGAAGGAGGTGGATACAGAGGAAACCGGCCCCATGGGGCCTAACTTTTATTAGAATAGTGCCCTCTGGCTCTTTAACGTACCCAGACTCCTATCAATTATGTTACACCAAACTGTAAAATATGTCAGGCTAATCAATTCCCTGATCAGATCAATACAATCGACACAATCTCCATCAGTGTATTCTCAGATCACACTGCGTTACTATGCGGGGTGGTCCTGGTTTACACTGATCTCAGACAAATATAAAGTATTCGACATGTAATAAACAGTACATGTGGACGATATATGTGTATGCCAAAAATTCCTTGTAATACGAGAATTTTTGCACGGCCACTGATGTTTACGTTTGTTTATATTTTTATAACTTTACTGTGCAAACACATATGTTTCCGTGTACAAAGTACCTATATATGTCCCTTTATTAATATATACTGATGAGAAACACCAGCACAACATGTTCCATTTTTCAACCAGCCTGTCTCAGATGTAAAATGTTTTTTTGCCATACAAATAGGAACACTTAATGTAAAGGGATAGGGGCAAAAGTAAACGAATGCATGTTTTTCAATGGCTTAAGGACAATAACAACTCGATATGTTTATTACAAGAAACACATTTCACGAATGCCAATACATTATAATGGGAAAAGGATTGAGGAAACATTACGTATTTCAGTGGTCTTTTTAGCAATCAAGAGGGTGTAGGAATATTAATAAATACAATTTTTAGGTATACAATAAATAGTTATTCAGAAATTATACCAGGTAGGATACACGTTCTAAAAATAAGCATATCTGAAAACGACTATACAATACTTAACGTGTGTGGACCTAATAATGACAACACTGCCATATATAAGACAAGAGTGCCGTAGGTCATAAAATACGCCCGTCGAAGATGGGCCTGACAGCGAAGATGCAGAAATGTGAAGCTGTCAACAAGGCAAGAAACATTAATGAGAATTTGAAAACCTATAGCATTATTTCTTCCTCTCGTTGTGCTAATCATGTATACTAATTTAGGTAGAGATGTGTAAAGTAGAAATTATATAGAATTAGATACAAAAATGTAGAAACAATGGCTCAGTTAAAAAGGTGATATTTTTGTTAACAAATATGTTTAGGCATAAAAACACCAAGGTGCACATCTTCAATATGTGTAGAAGACGTGTGTATAGTTTCAGATCGAATGACGGAACGGTTTCAGAGGAGTTGTGTACACATGTTCTGTACCCTATATAGAATTGTATACAAACATGTAGAACAAATAGCTAAGTTTAAAAGGTGATATTTTCGTTAAAACATTTTTTTTTTCGCCATAAAAGCACGAAAGTATGTCAATATGTGCTGAAGACGTGTGTATAGTTTCAGATCGATTGACTGAACGGTTTCGGAGGAGTACAAACTATGTAGTTTTTTCTATCCGCCACCCGCCCGCCCCGCGGTAAAACATAATATGTACCATTTTTTTTTAAACAGTCGTATAAAAATGGAACATTACATAAAATAACATGAAGGGGAAAATTTAATTGTAGGTGGGGATTTTAATACAGTTCAAAAACCAGAAATGGACAAGAAAAATGGTAACACATGCACGAATAGACAAAATAAATTGAAACTTAAAACAAGTATGGGTAATTATAAGTTATGCGACATATGGAGAATACAAAATCAAAACTCGAGAAAATATACCTGGCATTCAAACGCTAGGCCAACAATTTTGTGCCGACTAAATTATTTTCTCGTTTAGGAAAACTTATTAAACAGAGGGTCAACATTGTAAAATCTCTTACGGGTACAAATCGGACCATTCTAGTATTAGTTTTAAACTACAAATCTCAGACGTGAAGAAGGGTTCTGAGTATTTTAAATAACAGCTTGATTCCTGATGTAGAATATCAAAAAGTAATACGCAACTCTATAACCGACATCGCTAATTTGAATCCAGATGCAAACCCCAATACATTATGGGAAATAATGTAAGGAACAATACGAAATGAAACAATAAAGTATGCAACACGTCAAAAACGAAATGAAAAAGCAAGAGAAATATATCTTTTAAAAGAAATAGAAAACCGACATAAATTTGATTATTCAAAAAACCGAAAAAAGACAAAGAACTGTCTTTATTATCCAACTGGAGACCTATATCATTATTAAATGTAGATTATAAAATGGCTACACAATCTATTGCCAATATATCAAAAACAGTTATCTCATCCATAATTGATGCTTCGCAAACTGGTTTTATAAAGGAAAGATATATCGGAGAAAATATTAGACTTTTATTTGAATCCATAGAATGTTTGAATGAACCAGGGTTGTTATTTGTTGCAGACTTTGAAAAAGCATTTTCCAGTGTTGATCATGGGTATATACAAACAACATTAAAATATTTTAATTATGGAGATGATTGTATTACATGGATTACCTTATTTTATACGGATGCGAAAAGCTGTGCATGCAACAATGATGATCTCTCAGAATGTTTCGGCATAGGCCGCGGAGTACGTCAAGGCTGTCCCATATCCCCATATATGTTCATAATAGCAATTGAAATACATTGTGTTATCAAAATGCATTCAAAATAATGCGCATATAAAGGGAGTGAACATATACAATCACAATATTAAACACACTATGTTGCAGATGACGCAACTTTTCTTACTGACGGTTCAGAGCTATCATTTACAAAGCTTGTAGAGACTATAGACGAATTTTCAAAAAACATCAGGGCTGCTGTTTATTTGTTTGTTTGTTGCGGTTTAACGACCTATCAACAGCTAAGGCCATTTAAGGCCGGGTCAATGGGTTTAGTACTAAATCCCATATATTACCTGTATAAGTACATGTACATGTTCAAGTACACGTACAAATGGGGGGAAAATCCCAAAATCAGAACTGAATATTTACAATGAAAAATCTATATATTCAGCTCTGAAATCAGAATAATCCTGATCTGATGCCAGGTGCTAGCCACACCTGAATCACTTGGCCCCCTCCCAAAAGCGATAGGATCAGTAATAATTTTACCACTTTTATAATGGACAATAACCCAATTAAACTCCCAGGTAACAAAAGAGCCAAAGATAAAAACTTACGTGAGGGCCAAACCAGGCAAATCGTGATTCCTATAAGGCGGAACCCCTACCGTTAAGTTACGCCGTCACGTTCACCCGACCACCACCCACTAGCACTGCTGTTAGATATAAAAAAAAGTCGACAATTCTTAGAGTAGGATCCTTAATACAATCGGCTATACATTACCTGCCCAATAAAACATTTGCATGGACTTCGGATGATGCTCAAACGCTAGGAATTATGTTTTCAAATAGTGCAAATTTGATCCACCAGTACAATATTGATGAAAGGATTTGAAAATTGTTTAAGCAAATGGAAACACAGATATCTAACATTGATAGGAAAATGAAACGTACTGAAAACATTTGCTATTCCAAAATTAATATATCCATTAACAGTTATTCAAACACCTTCAGAGAATATTATAAAACATATCAAGAAAAAGTTATATGACTTTTTATGGGACTCTAAACCAGATAAAATAAAACGAAAGACAATAACAAAAAGTTATGAACATGGTGGAATAAATATGTTTGACATAGACTGTTTTATAACTTCCTTAAAAGCAAGTTGGGTTAAACGACTATGTGATGACAAAAAATACTGGTATATGAACAAATATATATATATAGAACAATTAAAGAGGTATGGTGGAACTTTTATCTTTGAATGCAATATTAAGGACGATGTTGTAAATATGATATCATATGGGACAACGCAAATATCAAACACGTATCGCAAACACTGTGTTATAAGAATTGGCATGAAAAAAGGCATAAGGAACATTGAACATCTATACGATTTCAGGATAAAACAGTTTTATAGATTCCAAGATTTTGTTGATCTATATTCTATTAGAAATACATCTTTTTTAAAATACTACACTTTAATAAGATGCATACCGACACGATAGGTTGAAAAATGAAAACAGAAACTATTAATACAGCACTAAATAAACAAATGTTGCTAGATCAAATAAAAAAGTATTAAATCTACAAATACATTATATAACATTCAACGGGAAAAAATGAAGACCGAACTCATCAAATTAGAACAAAAATGAGCCAATGTTTTTCCAGGCGAAACTCTTAACTGGAAACAAATATATTTAAATACTATACAACGCACAATAGATACAAGACTTACGAGTTTCCAGTACAAATATTTAATAAGAATTATAGGAACCAATAAATTTATGGCCAGATGTAATATAGTAGAATCAAGTATCTGTGATTTCTGTAACATGCAAATAGAAACATTCAATCATCTCTTTTGGGAATATACTGTGATTGAAAGTTTTTGGTCACAAATTAGCAGGTTTTTAACAGACAAAGGTATCCCAATAGAAATATTTTTTAAGACTTCTTTCGGAATCGTTAAGATAGTTGCACATGTCCGACAAACGCAATTTATTATTCTCTTAGCCAAATATTACATATTCAAATGTATATATAACATAAACGAGCTTGCCTTTAATAAGTTTGTGCATTACTTGAAGCATAGTATCAAGATTGAATAAATAATAGCTCAAAGACAAGATAAATTGGATAAACACAACTATAAGTGGGAACACAGTAATATCTAATACGTATATATACATATGCGGGTGTGTTTAAGCATGACTGTCTAAATTAAGAATACAATTGTTGAGCCTTATGTTAAATAGTAGCATCGGGTGACATGGGGCTGCACCATGTGTAAAGGATAATCGTACATGTATGTACCCCTTAATTGTCACGGGTTGGAAATTCACTCATTCCTTCCCTCCTCTTATACTTCTTTTCATTTGCGCTGAGAAATCCATGTCGGTCTTCTTACTTATATGGACGTAGCAGTTTTTTATCGTTTTGTTTTGCTTGTGTTTTATTTTCTCATATCACTTAGTTTTCCTTTGTCTCTCCCCCCCCCCCCCCCCTTTTTCTCATATTTCTATATTTGTGGATGTGGTTGGAGAAATAGCGTTTATGAGGTATGTAACCAGTGTGTCCCCAGATCATTCTGCTCATTCGCGAAGCCTGCTTAGGGACCACGCTGTTTAACCCTACATACAATAAAACATCCATCATGTCCCCAGCATACTATGTATGTCATGATTAAAAGAACAGGTAGGCCATCATTATACTGCACTCTATTATTAGACCCCATTACAATATACCAAGAGTACTGTGAAGCTTCGTATGGGGAGAGTACATTTCGTATATGAGTATTTACATATAGCACAGTGCAGTAAGTAGGAAAAGTGTGCAAGTCTGCCATAGCTAATTTACAGGTCGAGAATGTTGGTAAATGTACACCGATATCCGGCTTTCAGTACCCATTGATGTATTATAATTGATAGGAGTCGGTTGTACTGGCTTTTCTATGTACGTTTCGCTACATAGTATCATAATTATGTTCTACTTTGCATTTTCCGTCCTTTGTCAAACGCCACAAGAGGTGAAACTGGCTGATGGACGGAACATACTATTAAGATGTCCGAGCTGGCTACTCCATGAACCATATAGTATACAGTAACAAGGCAATTTTAGCAACAATATATGATATATGTTATACGACTATCCGATACAATTTAGGAAGGAATTATGTTTGAATCAAATGATGTTCAAATATATTCAATTCAAGCATCTGCTTTTAGCATTTCGTTAGTTACGAGTAAATTAGCTACCACAGACAAGGCGATAATTGTATGTTCGAATAAATGTCACACATTTTTGTGGGCTGTGGAAGCATAAATTACGCGTTAAATCTGGCCGAAATCCCATTACAGTTTCAACATATTGACGTGGATCACTGCAATAAACATCAGTAACTCAAATGTTACAATTTGTGACTAATAAATATCATCCACAAACCTTGAATTATCTAAAACGTGCTTTTATTTTGATATATCAACATTTCGACATAGCCTTCCATGAACTTTACTTTCGTATTCCTTTGTTATATACGCAGGATGATCAACAATGACGTCACGGGAAAGCCCGTACTAGAGTATCTGAAATAGTTGTTCAACCAATCAGGTGGCGATGCGTGAAGCGGTTTGTTCGAACTTCCTCTGTGGCGTTGGTAGCTAAAATGCGTGTAACTAAAAATAACATACTAAACACAGATGTTTAAAGAGAATATATTTGGGGGCCTATTGTATTAATCTACTGCCAGAGACGTAAATCAGCAGAAAAATCGAAACTTGCTGTCTTTGAGCGAGCCCGAAATTAAGCCTGTCTAGGGCATTTTCACACTCTTGTCTACCTTGGAAAAGGCTGTAAGGTATAGTGTATATAAATGGGCAGGTGTGTTAACGTTTTCCAAATGAGCCAAGTATTGGATCCTAGGTCCGAGTCTTCCATCTGTGGGTAGGACGGATCCAGGTACAGGTGTAGTAAAGAAACATACATATACTACGATATTATATACACAACGGCCTGCGTTAATCTTGCCCAGACTATCAACGTTTTTCAACATCTATTAGAAATGGCAATTCGAAATCAAGCAATTTGATTGTCTGAGTATGAGCTGTAGCATAGCTCAGGATCAGCCAATCAAGCTGCTTGATTTCAAACACAATATTCAAGTATTTTGAAATAAAAAACTGGCCATATATCTGCAAGATCAGCGCAAGCGGTGGTGTACGTATTCTCCAACCCCATTCCCTGAATACAAATCTAGAGAAAGTATTTTATATTACAGGGGGAACGATAGATATGACGGTGCACGGGGTGAGCCAAGACGGGAAACTGCAGGAGAAGATAATCCCGACAGGTGGTCCATGGGGTGGGGACACTGTGAACGAGAAATTCAAGCAATTCCTCATGAAACTAAGTGGCGCCCCAGCGTTTGTCAAGTTCTGCGACGAGGAAAAAGAAGACTATCTCACGCTGATGAGGGACTTTGAGTTGAAGAAATGCGCTTGGAATTACAGCAATGCAATTATCAAGATACCGCCTTCGTTTCATGAGATACACAGGCATATCAATCAAGAGGAACTGTTCGAGTCTCTCAGACAAACACCATTCCAAAGCTCAGTATCATTTAAACGAGACAAGATGATACTTAAAAAGGACGTGTTCTACGGGTTATTTGAAGACACCGTGAAGAAAATTGTTAACTGCATTGTCGACACTATCAAGACGGTCCCATTGCATATTGATACTTTGTTGCTCGTTGGTGGATTTTCAGACTGTGAACTGATGAAGAAAACAATTAAGGACAAGTTTCCGGATAAAATAGTGTTAATTCCACCGGGAGAAGCGGTTCTATCCGTCGTAAAGGGGGCAATACTCTACGGAAGAGACCCGTCAATGATTGACAATCGAATATGTCGATACACATACGGGATAGACTGGAATGACGAATTTGATCCAAAAAGGCACCCAGCAGATAAAAAGGAATATTCCGACGGCGGTTACTTGTGTCCAGATATATTCAGAATTCTTATGAAGAAAGGAGACTCGGTGTCCTACGAACACGAAAAGGAGATTGATGCATTTGTGAAGAACACACATCAGGAAGAGTTGCATTTTCCGTTTTATAGATCAGAAGAACTACTTGAGCCAAAGTTTGTGTATGATAAAGGGTGTTGTAAGATAGGAACCCTTGTGATAACTTTACCGCAATATGGACGATGCTTAGACAAACCAGTTGAATTGCATATTAAGTTTGGCGCCACAGAAATCCATGCAGAGGCCATAGACACTAATGGTAGAAAGTGCGCCGCTCGGTTCAATCTATTTGAAGGACACGTTTAACAGACCTGTATAGTGGTATTGGCAAAGAGTGTAGATCCAGATGAGCCGGCTAGTGACGAGCCGTCTCATCAGGACCTGCACTTTTTGCAAGTAATATGTGAGCACTTACGGCCTGTCTTACTCGTGACTTGTTACTAGAGACTTTGTGCCTATGGCATTGATGGCCAGTCAACTCGCGACATATGAGAAATGGGCTTATAACATTTGTGGCTGTGACTGGAGAACATGGGCGTATGTGTTTTGCGATCAGTGTATATCCAAATCAGCCTGTACATCTGCTTGAGCCATTTTTATTGACATAAAGCGATGGTGAATGACGAACAGTTAGACCATAGGAGGCAGGCTATGTGATTTTGTACTTTGGACATCTGCGTAATTTCATTAAAGACGTTTACAAAATTTACAATAGTTTTCATAAATAAGGTCAAAAGTTGCCAAAATGTACTCTGAAAATGTTGTAAATTTTTGACGTCATTTACGGAAAATATTGTACATTTTGTAAACGTATTTTATGAATCCCATATTCACCTGTTGGATGAGGTAAGAATCCAAATATCAGAACTGAATATTTACAGGACCCTATACAAGTGATGTTGACCGAGGACGAAGTCCGAGGTTGACCACTTCACAAAAAGGCAATAGTTGTATATCATCACATGATGTTTAAAACATTATTGTGTTGTAACCCATTTACAATGTAATTGTTTTATTATAAATTGAGAAATTTATGAGAGAGAATATTTTCAAAACAAAACTTATTTTCGTTGTTTTTTGTTGTTTTTTTGAAAACCCTACATGTAGAAATAATTTATTCTTGGTCGGTAAGAGAGCTGGTGATTGTAACAGGAAATGTGATTCGTTGAAATTGTTCATACGTCACAAATCGGTTCGGCCCTTATACATTTCGCACGTTTATGATCGGAAGCTCCGCCGCTACTGTTGGCCATTAAACACAGTAAATCCAAAACATATTTAAATGAAAATACTTTTTCATCAATAATAAAAAGGTCACCTTCTCCAATTTTTTTTATTTGATGCAATTCCGTCAAATGTTGAATTTATTGCGAAAAATATATTTCATATGGGAATTTAACACAAGAGGTAAAAACAGATTTTTTTAAATAGTTTGTGGAGCGATTTTCAAAATCAAACTTTTACCAGGTTTCGGAGTCAGTTTCCAAAATGTTTCGTTTTTTGACTACTCTCCCACATCTTCCACCTGTTTTTCCCCCATGTTAAATTCCCAAAGGAAAATCATTTTTTTTCCTGGTATTACTTTTGAAAAAGTACTTACATTCAAATCTTTTTACATTTAATATGTTTAAACGTGGAACAGAAAGTCAATATTATACAATTATAGTCTTTGAGTCAGTGTACATGAGACTTGCGGACCTTCGAAAAGTGATGTTATTATATGACCCTTACCACGAATATTCAGAAAATCAGGAATAGTCACTAACACTGTAAACACAATAACAATTACATGTATCGGTACCGTATTTATTCGGCGTCCGATTTACGTATGCTCTCGAAGGAGGTGAACAATAGGTTTGTTTACATGAATAAATACATCTCGGACTGGTCTCGCGGTCCGAGAGTGCATATTCGTGTAAACAAACCGTTCGGAGGTCTACATTCAATTTGTAGATACTCACGTGGCCGTGTTTCGGCCAATCAGAATGACTGAAATATAATAAAACTATTTGATATGCTGTTCGCAGGTCAATATCAATTTTTATTTAAAATCACGTGTCCAGCATCTGACCAATCACGTACATGGACATTTCTCAATTTACAAATTACATTTATATAATTTATTGCAATATATTACAATAGTATGACATGTACTGAATGTAGGTTTATGCCCTGTCAACAACAAGGTCATATTATACAGACACGAATACACAGACTTGAGTAAGCATTTAAAATTCAACACTAAACGTAAAATATCTTCATAGGAAGCAGTGCTCCAGATAAGCTACGTATTTGCTTAAATACCCAACAAAAATTGCCAAAAACCCAATTGAAATCAGAAGTAGCGAGTATAAAAAAGCAATAAAAAAGAATTATGGTACCTTTATCATGATGCAGAAAACAATAAACAGACCACAAATATAGCATATTTTTCTTATTTTCCATGAAAACACATCTTGGTATTTCTTTAGAATTGTCTCCAAGGAGACAATTCTAATGAAATGACAAGACATGTTTTCATTTGGAAGTAAAACTATTCAATAAGTGTTTGTTATGTGTAAACAGTAGTGGGATTTTATGTTACCCAATTAACATTTTGAAATACCCAATTGCTTCAGAAATGCTGGAGTTACAATACTTATTTATTAATCATTATCTGGAGCGTGGGAAAGTATACATTATTATCCTATTCTGCTGTCACGTCTCCCAGCTAATTGCACCCCAGGTGCCAATGCCTAAATTATTAGTGATGAAATATGATACTTATTTTCACCGGAGGCGTTGCGTTGTGTCCTTGAGCAAGACACTTTATCCACACTGCTCCAGTTCACCCAGCTGTAAATGGGTACCGATAATTCGTAGTTGCTCTGTAAATACGAATTACCGGCTTCTCTCAAAAAAATCTCTACTTCCGTTCTTTCTCCCATTCTTGGGAGACGGCATGCAAGGTCCTAGAGCCAGTGCCGCCGTTAAATATAAGCTAATATACTTATTTTTTAATGCTGCCTGCTAAATTCATTACAAACCCATTAATATATAGAATCACCAATATTCCAAACAAACTGATAGTATAGAAATATTCAATAAATTCGTTCATCACATGTTGGCCTTACTATGCCTTTATCAAGATTAATCTTGATAAAGGCCTAGTAAGTCAGAACATGTGATGATCTAGTTTATTGAAGACTCATATTAATATATTTATAGAAGGAAACACTGGATTAGTCGAACAAAATAGCAATGCTGTGTACATCCTTCAATATATAAATACAGAGTAGACGGAAATACACCTACATTTGTGTATGTCATGAATTTATGTTATCAAAATATATGTAAACATTTCAGTATTTTATAAGAATACTAGAGAAAATGAGCAGGGGCTCACGTATACCCCCGGCCGCCGCCTGGACCGACAAGTAAAACAATTTTAAAAACGAAAATATTTAAAAATAATGTTTTTGAAAATATGGATGATGGTAATGAATTATATGAAGTTTGAAGTCAATCCAACTTACCGAAAACATTAACGCAAATTTCTAAGTAATTTGACCTTGGCCTTGGACATGAAGGCCACATGGGTGTAGTATGGAATGAAAATATGGATGATGATAAGGAAGTAAGGACGGACGGACGGAACTACGAAAACTATATACCCCAAGACATACTTCGTATGCCGGGGGGGGGGGGGGGGGGGTGGGGGGGGGGGGGGGGGGTATAATAAATATAACACATATGCATATACATGTAATCATAAATTGTGAAAAATCGATATGCATGTACTATTTTTTCAATATATTAATATTAACATAGCAAATACATGCATATGCAACTATGTCATTGTAATCGTCAGCCATTATGTCATGGATTTCCAAATATATATAAAGTTTATAAAAAATGAATAAGACACAGGTGCATCTCATCCTAGTCCATGTAAATCAGTATACAATGTGTGTAATACATGAAATATTAACATTAAATATAATACGTAAATACAATAACTGTTTGTTAATATGTCAAAAATGTATGTTATCCAAACACATGTGCATATAAAGAGCTTATCAAACTAGATGGCCAGCGTATCACATCCGTCGTGGTATTTAATGGTCCAAGTGTGTGTATGTAGTTAGAATTAATATACTTAGGGTTGGGGAGATTATATGGTGCTAAAAACTTTTAACACAGAATTTACAAAACCTGTAACACAACATTTCAAAGAAAGTTGACCTTAACCATGAGCATATGAGCCACATGGGTGGGCTACACAATGTAAGTATGAATGGTAATAAAGAAGTAAGTGACATGTCAAGTCAATTGGACTTAGGGGTGTGGAGATATTCGGTATGTAAATGATTTAAAGCAGATTTTACCAAAATGAACTTTGACACAATTTTCAAAGTAATTTAACATTGACCTTGGGCATGTGAACTTTATGGATCGGCTATATAATGAAAGTGTGGATGGTGATACGATACAGAAGTATGTGAAGTTTCAAGTCCATCGGATTTAGGGTTATGGAGATATTTGGTACTTAAAAACGTTAACGCAGATTTCAAAGTAATCTGACCTTGAACTGGGGAATGGGGGCCGCATGGGTGGGCTATATAATGAAGATATGGATGATGATAAAGAGGTATGTGAAGTTTCAAATCAATCGGACTTAGGGTTGTGGAGATATTGGGTACTTAGACACTTTAAAGCAGAAACTGTATTGCACTCGGGCATGATAAGAATGAATAGGACACAGATGGATCTCGTCATAAATTGTGTAAATCGGTATACTATTTGTGTAATAAATGAATATTAACATTAAAATGTAAATGAAAATAAGGGACTGTAATCGTGAGTTAATACATGTATGACATTCATATAAACTACACATTCTAATGACAAAGTTTCACTCTCGAAAACGTCAATTAAATTGACTTGGATCGTTTTCATCCTATGCAGGGGCGCCGGAAGCATCATAAGATTGGTCCGGCGAATCTACTGGGTGCCCCCGGTATCCACCCAAAGTGTATGTTGTTACCACTCAGTTGAACCGTCTCGCCGAGACGGTTCAACTGAGTGGTAACAACATACACTTTTGATAAGAAATGAGAAAATTTGCAGAAAAATATTTACATTCCGTTTTTTATATACATGGATTAAAAATATGTTAAAATTATTGATCCGGAAGTTGCCGGAAGTTGACGAACCTGTTCCGACGCCCCTGCTATGAATAGACTTGTGACATTAACTGAATTTTTCACTAACGCAGCGAAATAGAATACCATACACAGTCATATAATGGTGATATACATACAGAAATACATATTACTGAACACATATCCCATCACTACAAACCATGATAGTATCTACATGTATACACACATTATCAATTTTGATTGCATAAAATGGGCTTTCACCGTGTAATACCACAGTGTAATAAAATAATACTACACAGGTGTAATAAGTATGCAAGTGCAATCGCTACAGGAAACAACCTATGTGATCAATACACTTTCAATGCATGATGCTTTGCTTATGACATAAATAGAATATAACATTTGTGTTGATTAATATGACATTTATTAAAACTCGTTGACTGACTTCATAAGAAACGAGGCTATATGAAATCGGTAAACTCGTATAATAAATATCTTGTTAAACTATCACTGATGCAAACGCCTCTATATATACCAGTATTATATTATACAGTACATATAATATACAGGTTATCGGACCATATACAGTTCTGTTCACGACGTGGACACGTGACCCAGGCCCAAATCACGTGTTGCCTTTTCCCGTATTTTGAACTTTTGCACCTTCCCAGTAACCGTCATCGGGAATTCGTCCACAAACTGTATATACTTTGGTACCTTGAATCTGGCCACCTGCAATAACACAGATACCTGTATTACATTAGGACAGTAACTTGATACTCATAGGAAAACAAGCTTCTGTCGTTTTTGCGAAGAATCGATTTCCGTGTCTTCTGACACGGAAATCGATTCTTCGCAAAAACGACATAAGTATATGCCAAACTCCCTGGACCACCAAATGCAGCTCATGAGGACGCGTTTGTTGCGCCATATTTAATCAAAATCCGTTACATAATAAGGACAAAATAAAATAATAGTGTACTTTGAATCGGAGGGCTTCTGGAAGCTCCAGAACGTGTTGTTGTTGTTGTTGTAACCACGTGATCATACACCTTGATAACACAGATACGTGTATTACATTAGGACAGTAACTTGATACTCATGGGAAAACAGCTGGAGTTCGTCTTGGGCAAATTCATGTACAGTGAACTCTCTCTAAACTGGGCAGACACCACGCACTATACCTAATGTAGACCAATGAGCCAACAGGAATAATAACTACTGCAAATCGCCATAGTAACATATGTACAACGGTGATCATAGAACATGTAACCACAGGCGATTGAAGGCCACCTCTACCCCACCACCATACCCCACTCCCACCCCATATAGTACAAAATTATAAATTTAGCCTATAGCATACGTAATATAGTCGGATCTGATGTATTTATCTAAAGGGGGTATGTGGGTGGGGAGTTCAATCGCTGTAACACAGCATATTACACGCACACTTCACGAACGTTAATGACTTAAACATTTTAAACTGTACACGAGTAGGCACACACAAATAAACATACAAATGTAATATCGCAGTGATGATGTAAGTAAATATTAAGCTAAATAGAAATGTGGCCTGTCGGCACACGAATGCCCCCGCTGGCAGCCAAAGAAAACGAGGCATATTTGATTACAAGCCATTTACCCGAGTACGGACGGACGCCGGTAACACTATATGCCCCACTCACCATTCGGTTGCGGGGGCATAAAAAGGTGAAGGTGAAAGGTCAAAGTCGAAGTACTGGTGTGGAGTGTGTAAGGGCATGTCATATGTATCATGTGTAAAATATATTTAAGCGATTGGCAAAAGTATTGAGAAGTTATTGTAGGATTGAGAAACGTGCACGTAGATTTGTCCCAAAGTGCTAAGTAAACATTTAAAGAAGAAAAGGTGAAAGTCAAAGGTCAAGGTCGAAGTACTGGGTGGTGGAGTGTGTAGGCATGTTCATATGTATCATGTGTATAAATATTTAAGGGATTGGCAAAGTATTGAGAAGTTATTGTAGATTGAGAAAACGTGCACGTAGATTTTGTCCCAAAGTGTAAGTAAACATTTAAAGTAGAAAAGGTGAAGATCAAAGGTCAAGGTCGAAGTACTGGGTGGTGGAGTGTGTAGGGCATGTTCATATGTACATGTGTATAAATATTTAAGGGATTGCAAAAGTATTGAGCAGTTATTGTAGGATTGAGAAACGAGCACGAGATTTGTCCCAAAGTGCTAAGTAAACATTTTAAAGTAGAAAAAAGGTGAAGATCAAAGGTCAAGGTCGAAGTACTGGGTGGTGGTAGTGTGTAGGGCATGTTCATGTTATCATGTGTATAAATATTTCAGCGATTGGCAAAATATTGAGAAGTTATTGTAGGATTGAGAAACGAGCACGTAGATTTGTCCCAAAGTGCTAAGTAAACATTTAAAGTAGAAAAGGTGATGGTCAAAGGTCAAGGTCGAAGTACTGGGTGGTGGAGTGTGTAGGGCATGTTCATATGTATCATGTGTATAAATATTTCAGCGATTGGCAAAAGTATTGAGAAGTTATTGTAGGATTGAGAAACGTGCACGTAGATTTGTCCCAAAGTGCTAAGTAAACATTTAAAGTAGAAAAAGTGAAGGTCAAAGGTCAAGGTCGAAGTACTGCGTGGTGGAGTGTGTAGGGCATGTTCATATGTATCATGTGTATACAAATTTAAAGCGATTGGCAAAAGTATTGAAGAAGTTTATTGTAGGATTGAGAAACGTGCACGTAGATTTGTCCCAAAGTGCTAAGTCATTTAAAGTAGAAAAGGTGAAGGTCAAAAGTCAAGGTCGAAGTACTGGGTGGTGGAGTGTGTAGGGCATGTTCATATGTATCATGTGTATAAATATTTAAGCGATTGGCAAAAGTATTGAGAAGTTATTGTAGGATTGAGAAACGAGCACGTAGATTTGTCCCAAAGTGCTAAGTAAACATTTAAAGTAGAAAAAGTGAAGGTCAAAGGTCAAGGTCGAAGTACTGGGTGGTGGAGTGTGTAGGGCATGTTCATATGTATCATGTGTATAAATATTTCAGCGATTGGCAAAAGTATTGAGAAGTTATTGTAGGATTGAGAAACGTGCACGTAGATTTGTCCCAAAGTGCTAAGTAAACATTTAAAGTAGAAAAGGTGAAGGTCAAAGGTGAAGGTCAAAGTACTGGGTGGTGGAGTGTGTAGGGCATGTTCATATGTATCATGTGTATAAATATTTCAGCGATTGGCAAAAGTATTGAGAAGTTATTGTAGGATTGAGAAACGAGCACGTAGATTTGTCCCAAAGTGCTAAGTAAACATTTAAAGTAGAAAAGGTGAAGGTCAAAGGTCAAGGTCGAAGTACTGGGTGGTGGAGTGTGTAGGGCATGTTCATATGTATAAATATTTAAGCGATTGGCAAAAGTATTGAGAAGTTAGTCAAAGGTCAAGGTCGAAGTACTGGGTGGTGGAGTGTGTAGGGCATGTTCATATGTATCATGTGTATACATATTTAAGGGATTGGCAAAAGTATTGAGAAGTTATTGTATGATTGTGAGAAAGTAGATTTGTACCAAAGTGGTAAGTAAACATTTAAAGTAGAAAAGGTGAAGGTCAAAGGTCAAGGTCGAAGTACTGGGTGGTGGAGTGTGTAGGGCATATTCATATGTATCATGTGTATAAATATTTAAGGGATTGGCAAAAGTATTGAGCAGTTATTGTAGGATTGAGAAACGTGCACGTAGATTTGTCCCAAAGTGCTAAGTGAACATTTAAAGTAGAAAAGGTGAAGGTCAAAGGTCAAGGTCGAAGTACTGGGTGGTGGAGTGTGTAGGGCATGTTCATATGTAACATGTGTATACATATTTAAGCGATTGGCGAAAGGTCAAGGCCAAAGGTCAAGGTCGAAGTACTGGGGGGGGGGTGGAGTGTGTAAGGGATGTTCATATGTACCATGTGTATAAATATTGACATAATATGTGAAGCCATGTAGAAGTTACTAAAGAATATAATAGCGGGACGTACGGACAGACGGGACGGACGTACGGGACGGACGTATACGGGACGGACGTACGGGATGTACGTACGGACGGACGCCGGTAACACTATATGCCCCCGTACCTTTCGGTAGCGGGGGCATAAAAACGATAGTAGATCTCACAAGTTGCAACAATCCTGTATAAACAGTGTTAATTTATGAAAATTAGATTTATTTAATGCATTTAACGTATATATCTACCTGTTCATTGCCAAATGCTTTAAGCTCCGCGTCTCAATCTCAACAGGCAATCAAGCAGCTTGATTGGATGTGACTGAGCTGTAGCACAGCTCGGACTCAGCCAATCAATATGCGTGATTTCAAGCACAATATTCAAGTATTTTAAAGTAAAGCAAAAACATGACAAATATTGACAAGACTAGAGAAAGTGAGCAGGGGCTCACGAAAATCCCCGGTCACCGCTTGGACCAACAAATAAAATTTTTGAATGCAATATTTAAAAAAAACTTTAACCCAAATTTGTAAGTAATTTGACCTTGACCTTGGAAATGAAAGGCACATGGGTGTGGTATGGAATGAAAATATGGATGATGATAAGGAAGTATGTGAAGTTTGAAGTTAATCCCACTTACCATTGCAGAGATAATGGGTACCCGAAAACTTTAACGTGGACGGACGGAATTACGAAAACTATATACCCCTCGACTTACTTCGCATGCCGGGGGTATAATTAGCACAGGTGTTGGTGTAACTCTACCAATTACCTTCTCCCTGCAAAAATCTTTAATCTCCGCCTCCGTGACCGTATGCCCCGCCTTCACCTGTACCCATGCGCAGATCTCCTCCCCCAATCGACGGTCTGGCACGCCCACAACCTGTACCTCCATCACGTGGGGGTGGGTGTACAGCACCTGCTCTATCTCCAGTGGGTAGATGTTCTCTCCGCCACGGATGATCATGTCCTTCAGCCGGCCGACTATCGTGCAAAATCCGTCCTCGTCCATTATGGCCGTATCTCTGTTGGTGTCAATCTTAGTTACATGTTTTGATTAATATAGTGTTTATTATATTGTCATACCTATGTGCTCCATGCTCGTCCAGTATGGCCGTATGAATGGTACCTAATAAACCACACATCCTCACTTTCCACATTTCACCAAATGCTTTTATCAAGGAATTAGTTGACTAATCAGCTAAGTGGCATCAAATTCAGTTATCTCCGTCTGTATGTTCACACTAAGGTTTATTAAGTACTATTCTACACATCATGTAACTGCGGTCACTTGTATCACACTTGCTATGAATGCAGTTGATCAACAGGGAATTATGTTGCCAATGTTTTATGTGGTTGTAACTTATTTAATCATGTACTATAGGAAATAGAAAATGCGGACTCTGGTACTAGTAATCGGAATGCTCATGTATACCTGTACTTCTAAATATTGTGTTGTGTCAGAGCATGTCAAGACATAATTAAGCCATAGGTACACAACTAACATCCTGAAGTTTACATGTGAAATATGGTGACGGGATTAGGATTATTTAATTATTAATAATGAAAGATCCACACAATCACTAATCTTTCAAAGCAACTGGCTCTATGCAAATATTCAATAAACTGACTCACCAACTTGTTGGGGCAGTATCAGACCTTTATCATGATTAACTTCACACTTACAATGCTGAATTAAATTTAGTCGTCTGCTGTTTATTGTTTAATTTAAATTTTTAGCAACGAAAACATAGTATGGCAGCACTTTAAATCAGTTGGAATATAAATTATTTCAAAGTGCTGCCAAATCATGTTATTGAGAAAAAGGGCAAAATATGAAACAACAGCAGACAAGAACTTTTGTTTCCCGGATTCAACGGGTTAAACAGCAACTGAAAAAAAGATACAACAATATATTCATTTCGCCCCTGTTAAATTACTATACGAACATTCAATATGTGTAATTGTCCAAAACCCATCGGCGGTGGGTATAGTGCTGTTTGTGGTGAATCCATCAGCCCAAAACTAATAAATAATGTATACCCTGTGGTGTACCAGCGGTCCTTCCTGATGACGTCCTCAGTTTGATCACGATCGTCCCAGTACTCCAGCATGGTCGTGTATCCCCTCGTCCACAGCTCCCCCTTCGTCCCTACCGGCACCATCTCGCCATCGTCATTGACCACCTTCGCCTGGCATAGAATATGGAGTAAATTAACCGTCTCATAACCGCCTTAATATAAAGCACACATTTCGACTGCATAGCAACAAATACTAAATTCGGAAAGAATAACGGGCCAATGGCCATTGGCTTGACACATTTTCTGGGATAATATGCCCGGGTTTGGAAGGTCTGCGAGCCAATTGCGACCCTTAAATATGATATAACTAGAAAAAGTCGATGGCGCGCCATCGCAATATACCCACTTTCCCCAAATGCTAAGTCCGAAAGGGGGAGATAATCCATGATGGAGGGTCGGATGAAAAATCCGAATTCACTTTGCGCATCTGCACATGATAACGAAGCTACATAGCAAATATGAGGCGCGTAGGTATGAAGGTGAAAAAGTTTTTCGAGTTACAAGGAAAAAATGGGAAATTCTGAGTCCGAAAGGGGAGATAATCCATGATGGAGGTCGGATCAAAAATCCGAATTCACTTTGCGCATCTGCACATGATAACGAAGCTACATAGCAAATATGAGGCGCGTAGGTATGAAGGTGAAAAAGTTTTCGAGTTACAAGGAAAAAATGGGAAATTCTGAGTCCGAAAGGGGGAGATAATCCATGATGGAGGGTCGGATCAAAAATCCGAATTCACTTTGCGCATCTGCACATGATAACGAAGCTACATAGCAAATATGAGGCGCGTAGGTATGAAGGTGAAAAAGTTTTTCGAGTTACAAGAAACGTGACGGACGGACGGACGGACGTACGGACGGACGTACGGACGTACGGACGTACGGACGGACGGACGGACACCCGTGACGAAAACAATATACCCATTTTTTTTTACAAAAAAAGTGGGTATAACTAGTAGTATGCTCAGTAGCCTATTTCCAAAATGGCTGTGATAATGTAATAAATTCA